>JAOEHY010023762.1:0-12955 GCA_025447955.1 Psilopsiagon aurifrons | reverse complement strand
CGTGGGGATGGGAGTAGAGCCCCCCGCATCCCTGCCCTCGCCTGGGGAGGACGGTGCGTGCCGGGGGGGGCTGGTGTGTCTGTGTGTGTTTGGGTGGCTTCTTGTCTGCGGGAGGGTGCTGTCTGTGCGATGCTCAATGGAGAAGGGTTTAACTTGTTAACCTGAATCAGACGTGAGGTTGGGAGACACCGAACTCAAATGGACACAGGGAGCAAATGGAGTTCGGTGTTTAAAAGAGGCACTTATTTGCCTGTGTGGTAGGTATGAAATTGTGAAATGGGGATTTTATGCAAATTAATTTTCGGTGGCATAGGGAGGGGTGGGGTTTTTTCTTTTTTTTTTTTCGTCTTTATTTTCATTGTGTTTTGTTCCCTGTTCTGTTTCTAAAGCGTGAAAAGAAGATGACCAGAATCAGCAAAGTAGTACGAGGTAGACAACATTAGAGGCTTCATTGCTCAAACTGGCTGTTCAAGGAATTGCTGGGGAGAAAACAATGTGATTCATTGTTGAAGTGAATCCCTCAGATTTATTTTTGCATACTGGTTGCAGTTATTTAGATTTACTGACTTCTTATCCTGAGTTTTACCTCGAAGCATTAATGTCTGTGGAGACTGGAAGCTCCATCGTTTTTATGCAGTCAGCAGGCGACTGCCTGATGTCTGTTTACTCCTTGAGTTACGTTGACCGGCTATTGAAATCAGAGGTATTATTGTGCTTGTGCACTGATGTAGCTGAAATGAGGAGCCTCATTCACTGGTTCTTACTGTCATGATTTAGTGGAAATCCTTTCTCAGCACAAGTCTGAAGTGTCAGGATTCAAATAGTACGTCTGTTGTTAAATATGGAATTTAACCAGATAAAAATGAACACAGTGTCAAAAGAAGTAGCTGTTGGTTGTCAAAGGCTGTGTCAAATTGCCTTTTAATGTGCAGTGTGTAATATTTCTTCGTAGTTCTACTATTACCAGGCGCACATTAGGGTTTTTTTTTTTGTATGCTGCTCCCTTAGAATTGAGAAATCTGTGGTGGTTAAGAGGGGTGGAAGCGTTTCTATAATAATAAAACCACTTCTGATAAATACATCTCATGTTGGTTTTAGTCTTTGAGTTTGTACCAGAAACTATGAACTGGGGTTCATTTTGGTGGCCTGGTTTGGATGAATAGCGATTTTGGAGGTTTGCGTGTTGGTTTGGAGGTCTGGAGGGAAGAGGAGGAGGTGGATGCACACAATGCCCAGGCTTAGGAGCTCATTGTTCTTTGCCGTACACGCCGCTGTGTTTGGGACTGTGCTCTCTCTCAAACACACTGTCTTTTGAGAAGTGAAAGATGGGGAATGGGAAGTGTTTTCTGCCTCTTTTTGCCTTCCCCAGAATGGCCTTTTGGTAACCTCGCAAAAAAACCCCAAAGTGAAATAGTAAATGAGAAGCTAAAGGGCGCCAAAACATTGTGTATGTTCTTTCTCCTCCCCTCCCAGTGCTGGCTCTGCTGCTTTCTCTGTCTGTGAGTGGATGTATAAAGAGAGAGGGAGCACATGAGGTGAGACTCGGAAGTACACTCTCTTGAACCCCTCTCAACTTTCTTTCATGTTCTACCTTCCCCCCCCCCAAATGAAAACCTTGGCTGGCCTGAAAGAAGAATTGCTATGCTTCAGATATGTGTATTGGCTTTGGGATGTTTGGTCTGGAGGCATGTGTGCAGGAGAGCTACTGTCAAGGGAGAGCACTTCATTCAGGCAAACGCATTGGGATGGCAAATATAAAAGGAAGTGTGCAGAGGTCTGTTTTGGTGTATATATGGTTTTCTTTCTTGATGATTTTTTAGTGTTTTTGTTTATACAGCAGCATCTAAAACAAAAAAACACCCAAGCCAGTTGTAGAATCACAGTATATCTTGAGATGGAAGGGATAAAAAGGATCGAGTCCAACTCCCTGCTCCTTGCAGGATGACTACTGTAGTGTGTGCTGGAGCTCTGGAAGCTACAGGAGGGCTTGAGCTCTTGGGTTATTGAGGGGTGGTGAAATGTCAGCTCACTGATAACTTCAGCTAGCTGGGCAGATCGAGGTTTACAGAAGGGGGTACAAAATAACATGTGGATGTTGCGGAGAAGACGCCTTTCTGCTAGATCCTTTGGCAAATAGGCAGCAGTGGCTATTAGAGTGTAATTGTGAGGCCTCTAAGCTTTGGGTTTGACTCTTCAGCATACTTTAGTAAATAATTGGCAGAAATGACTTCAGTTTCTTTATCTGAACAAAACATGATGATTGCCTCTGGACTGAGGATTTGATTTATCTTTCCACCACTGGTGTAGCTTTGGTGTGGCCAGTGGTAATTTTAATGTTATTGTAGTCTATTGTCTGCATGAATGCAAAGATGTGAGTTTGCAGAGAGGTACAGTGAAATGCTTATGCTGCCTCTCTGTGGCTTCATGATTCCTGTGAATTTTTACTATAGAGTGCCAGAGAAAGGGAAAACTCCATCTGGACAAAGCTCTTGATATCCCTATACAAAATGGGAAGCATTTACTGGGCATAAAAGGGAAGTAGAGCTGGGAGAGACAAACCTGGCTGAAACAGTAATTACATAGCTGGATTAACAAGTAGTGATTTCTTTGCATCCAGGGATTTGTTTTACCTTCATGGGGGTTTTGTATGTGCGCAACTCCATGCTGGAGTTGTGGATATAGATCCAGTGCTGCGGCAGCGAGAGGCTAATAATCCACAACATTCACGAATGTGCAGAGATATGGTGTGTGTAATTCTTAATGCTGATTGCAGCTGAGGTGAGAAAAATGGCATTCTGATGTTGCAGTCTAATAAATGACTTCTTTAATAACACTCTATTTGTAAATTTACTATCATAGCTACGAAATGCACTCTCTTTCCTAACCATACCGAGTAGTTCTTTTGCCCATAAAGAAGTGATTTCACTTTTGGGAGCAGGAGGGAAAAAGTGTGCTATGATAATATAGATTTTTTCAAGTCTATGTTACTGGCAGTGTAATGGCACAGCAGAACCTGTGTTATCCTCTCAGCAGAGCTGTTGGTACATTAAGATTGCCTGAGGGTAGCTTTGATTTCATTACGTGCCATATTTAAGGGTGCTGTAAGCTTCGGTAATACGTTATACTCGGTGTTGTTGGCATATGAACACAGTAGTTGATTGTAGTTAATTTCTAGCTTAAAAAATAATGACAATAGGAAAACAGTTACTATGCGAGACTGAAACGAGTGAGCAACTATGTAAATTTAAAAGGGGTGGTTGGGACTGGAGTTAACTATTAAAAGAACCCCAATCCACAACTCTGGAACATTCTAATATGGAAATGGTGTCCTGGTTAGCCTGTATTTGAGGTTCATCTATTTTTCCCTCTGGTTTTCCTATTGAAATATATGACAGCTGTTCCAATTGCATGAAGTCTAAACAAATCATCCTGCTTGACTTAAAGGGCTGCATAGGACCTGAGTTGAGCTCAGAGTGTAAATTTCAATCAATAGGCTTAAAATAGGCATATTTCTAGAAAGACCTATCTTGTAACCAAAACAGAACAAACTCCCCTATTGATTTGGAGCCTGTTTGTTTAGTGTGCTCTTTCAGAGCTGTTTGAAATGAAGCTTGTGCTCTGCTGCTGCAAAGTTGCTTTACTGCAATAGGGGAATGGCATGTGAGATTTGTGTTGGTGATGTGGAAGGTATCCAAAGGAGGTGAGTGTGATTAGATGCACTTTGGAAATGGTGTTTCCAGCAAGTTGTTAGGAAGAAAACCTCGCCACTTCTTAGAGTGATAGGAGGTGTTAGGGAGCAGGATCTACAACGCAGTATTGTGCTCTCTCTGTTGGTTTGCCAGCAGCATTTTACACAAGCTTTTATAATGTTGGTAGCTGTGCCCAACTGCTCTTTTCAGAGAGGCTGATGTATGAACAAAGGAGCAAACAAGATATGAATGCTGCCCGGGCTCCTGTTGATTTAAAAGTCTGCTGGGGCAAGGAATGACTCTCAATGACTGAAAACCCCCGAACTGAATGAAATATTAGCTATTTCTGTTTCAATAGGTGTCAGGGTGTGGGTTTTGTCATTTTGTTTAATATGAGTGTGTGTTTAGTTCCCCGAGCATCCAGAATAGTACACTGACCTGGAGAAAAGGAAAACTAGCTTAGATACAATCAGTGTTCCCTCTGTGCCTCATGGGGATCATGATGACCTTTTCTTGTGAAATCCTTAGTAATGTGTGTATGAAACGCGCTGTGTTGGAACAGGGGGTGTTTTTCTCAGTTCTAGGCATAAAGGCTTGCATTTGTATTTGGCATCTTCATACTGTTCAAAGTGCAACTCTGAAAACGTAGATCAGTTTGGGTATTGCATAAATTTGATAGATTAATAAGTAAATGTTTATGATTGACTTCATGAAAAAGGGGTAATTCTTTGAACACGTAGGTTGTCTTTTGTTCTTCCAACAGAACACAAATGAGAGTCTGGTTCACTTAAGATGCAAGGTAAGTGGAAGAAAATGAGTGCTCATTAATTCTGAGGTCTCAGGTAATCTGTGTGTTTAATCTCCTTGTCTATATTTAAAAAGAATATTGTTACCACAGTGTTATCAATCCCTGATACTGATAATCAGTTCTGGCCTGTTTCAAATACCAAACAGGATTTCTGCTTTTAATGTTACGTAGTCTTTTCTCATGCATGCAGGGAAGGTTGTGGTGTGTATGCTTTTTTATGACTAACTAAGCTTATACTCTAGTAGCTCTTTTGAGGAGACAAGAGCTGGTCAGCCCTGAAGTTTGCTCCCTCCATCCCCATTACCGATTAATTCCTCTTTCCCCCCGTCCTTCATAACAGTTGAATGGGCAAGTAGCATGGCTGCACCTATGGACTAACTGGCTGCCAAGCAAAGCTTAAAATGCTGGTTTCTGTCTGGCCATGCCTTAGTGGGGATGTAATTAATTAGAGAGCTTTTTCCTATCCATCTGCTGGTTTGCACAGAACTCTCAGGAATGTTGGTTATAGCAGAGATGACTGTCATGTCAGGCTTGTTTGAAATCCATTACGCACCAGAAGTTACTGGCATGAAATGAGAGGATAAGGCAACAGGGAGGGGGGAGAAGGGGGAAGTGAGGTGAATTGGGGAGTTTTTCCCTTTAAGAAATGAGGTTAAAGAGAGAGAAAGGAAGTTCTGTCGTCTAGCACTAATAAATACTTGTCTGTGTGATGAGCAGCTTCTCCTTTATGTTCATCTTTTTCATATGGCCAGCTGTTTCGGGGTGGAAACAGACAAGTTCTTAGGCACTTGGCCCATCATCCTACAGATTTTCCTTCCTTTTTTTGGAGCTGTTTGGAATCATCCATCGGCTGGTCTGGGAGCAGGCGTTTCATACAATTGTTAGCTAAAATACATTAGAGGGACATTCTTGTTCATATATGATGCTAAAAATGAGCAGAGCCATTATGGAGCAGAATTTCTTACTAGTGAGAAATCATTGATAAAAATTTAGAGAATGAAGGTTTGGTTTGGTTTGATGTGGCTCTTGGTGTGTGTGTTCATCCCAGTTCTCCAACCGATGAATCTGGAGTAAGCATGATTCATTTTAGGGAAGTAAACCCTAATAGATCTCCTTTGATCTCAGATAACTTATGGAGGGTATATCTTAACTTCTTAGGCAGATGTTGTACATTAAACTCTTGATCCTAACATCAGGTTTCTGTGTATGGAATCATGATAGATGGAATGTGTGTAGGGGAATGGATGGGGGAGTCTTCCTGGGGGTGGAGAGGATTGTTCATCATGCACATCATACACATACCCTATATATGTAAGATTTATGCCTAATGTGAGGTAGGGGCGCATTAATGAGTTAGTGTGGGATAAATTGCTGTGTAACTTAAGATTAGATATACAGCAAATGTTCACTTTCAGTGACAGCATATGTGAGAGACACTGATTTTCTTCCCCTGAAGGACAGGTGACTTCAAGCAAGCCTCTTCACTTCTATCCTTGAGTAAGTGGCTCTGAGCACTTAACACAGAGTGGCTGTGACTCATGGGACCTCATCTGTGCATTTATACCTTGAGTCAGCAGTCTGTGTAGCATTACTCATTCCATAACCAACCATAAACTGACACCTTGTCTGTTTTTTTGAGCTAGTATCTTAAATTTAAGGAGAAGATACTTGTAATGTTGGCGGTAGCAGCTCTAGTGAAGAGAGGTTTTTAAGATTCCTTGAAGTGAGAAATAGTTCAAAGCATATGTAGATGCTGGGAGAGCTAGAATGTGTAGTGAATAGTAGGGTTTTAGAGTTGGAGTTACAGCTAAAGGCGTTGAGTCAGACTTGTGATGCCAGAGATATGTCTTTCCTTTACAGCTGCTGAAATCACTATGGTCAAAGTCCTAAGACTGTTTTAAACCTGAGCATTGAGGATGATGTGGTTGCATTGCTATGTAAAGCACTGTGGTCTGGACTTGAGTGTACTGGTGTGGTAGAACAGAGAATTAAAACAGAATATGGTGGTTTTGGTCAAAGGCTACCATTCTGGCAACCAGTTTATTTCCTGGTTTAAAGAAAAATGGCAAGTTCTGTTAGTAACTCTGTGTTATGGAATGTTAGCACAAAGCTTCTGTCCTCTAAATAGCAAAGTCATTAAATACATGCTTAAGGATTATGAATCTTCTTAAACAAGTGTGTGACAGTAATCTGCTGATACCAACAACCACAAAGGACTAGAACACATGGTGTTGTTGCTAAAATGCCACTTTATCTTCTCCTTGATTTAGGAGTCTTCATTCACTCATGCATGGTAACATGAAAGGTGTCATAAGTCCAAGGCATTATACCCACTAAAAGTCATGGTGCCCAAGCAATTGGGACTTTCAGGTTTGCTTTGAATTGGAAAAGAGACTTGGCATGTGGGATGGCTCTTCAGAGCAAATGCTTCATGGTGGCAGGTTGGGGACACGCATCTAATGCTTTTTTCTATACTTGTAATTGAAGAGTGGCTCTGAGCTTGGAAAGCTTTGACTTGAAGGCAGCTGCTCTTCTCTTAAATGTGTCTTCCACTGTCAAAACCAGCTTAACCTGTCGCTAGGAATTCTACCCGTGTCCCTTTATAATGCTTCTTGTTTCCCCATGCCTGTCTGCAATAGCTTTGTACTGCACCTCTTGTCCAGGTTCATCAGCTTCATGTGATCATACTTCATTATGATCTAGAGCTAAAGTATGAACTTGGAAGTATGAAAGGAATGTCAAAGTGTGGAAGGTAGAAATGCCAATTCATGTTACTGAAATTGCTTAAAATTTACCGGCTTGAGGCCCAGTATCTGGCTGGATTCTGCAGTGAAAGCTTTGCCTTGCTCCTTGTTCGTACTACATTTAAAATTGGGAAAGACACAGGTTCTTCAGGTGAACAAAACAATCATGATTTAGCAATAGTTATGTGTGTCCTCTGGGTACCAGATATCTCTGTGCCAATATGGTGCATCAAGTAGAGAAAGGAATGCAATGTCTCCATTAGAGATCTTCTAATGAGGTCAGTGCAGGAGACTTTAAACACTTAATCCTCATTTTTACAAACTGGGAGTGAGATGCAGGAAATGTAATTTATGTCTCCAAGGTCATTCATTTTCACAAAACTTAATAGACCTGCCTCTGACTGCTCCTTAAACCACTGAATTATGCTACTTGCCTTCTAACATGAACCCTTCAGATGAGTAACTTCACCCAATGAGAAAATGAACTTAAAGGTGTCCGTACACTTGGATTTCTGTGATTCAGGTGCCCAGCTGGTAAGTCACCAAGCAGTAAACCAACTTACCTTAAGACTGGTTTGGGCTGTGCATTCAGTCTCTGATGTATTTGAGTTGTAAGACTTTAAACTATAGGTTTACTATTATCACGCACAAGTTTATTCGCTGTTACTGGGAACAGAATTGAAATGGGTTTGTTGTTAGTGCTTTCTGTGACTCAGTTTCCATGGTAGATGCTATATTCCCTGATGCTCAGTTCAGCTGAACTTAGAGCAGAAGCCATGGGAGGCTTTCAGATGGTAACAGTAGAAAAACTGTTTAAGGTGGCTCTTGTGTTGGCAGGCCAGAGCTGGGCTTTGTTTCAGAGGTTAGGTTTGAAATCAAGGGAACTGAGTGAAAAGGCAAAGATGGATAACTCGAAGCTGAATGATTGTGAAGAAACATGGATGGAGCATGGTAATGCAGGTATTGCTCCTAAGGCGAATGCGAGTAAACCAGCCTGTCCTGGGTTCAGCAGTAGCAGTCATTTTTTCTCCTTCTTAGTAGCTGGTGCAGTGCTGTGGTTTTGACTTCTGGCCTGGGAACAGTGCTGGTAACACCGATGTTTTTAGTTATTGCTCAAGTTATGGATTTAGAGCTTTTCAGTGGTAGGTGTTGGGGGGGAGGTTGCAATGTGTGCTTCTGGATGAAAGTCTGAATAATATTTGGGTTAGAGAGGGCCCAAGTTGACTGTTACCATATGCTCTTGAAAGAGAACTTAGGCAGAAGCCAGGTTCTCTTCTGACCTGCTGGGACAGTCATGGGTGAAGTTTGAATGTCTTCATCCGAGTTTTGAGATGCTATAGGTGTGCAGGAAGTGGAAAGATAGTGAAGCACACCTTTTTATTGTACTAATTCATAGGGAGGTGCTAGAATTATCAGTGACATCTTGCTGTATCTCACATAGAATCATAGAATAGTTATGTTTGGAAAGGACCTTAAGCTCATCCAGTTCCAACCCCCCTGCCATGGGCAGGGACACCTCCCACTAAACCATGCCACCCAAGGCTCTGTCCAGCCTGGCCTTGTCCTTTAGCAGGTCAGTAGAAATGCATGTGGCTTGTAACGTATTTCTTGTGCTTCTCTGCACTTACGTTTGTCTCAGTGATTCCTGTTTCCCCTGTGTAGAGTTCAGGATTCTATCTGCTGTTATTCTCCCTTTGGTGATGGATGTGTTTGAGGATATGATTCTTTTTCCATGAGTCTCAGTCACTATTATGGCTTACCTTCCAGGGCTGGCTTTGTTAGAGCTCTGTAAACAGCATATCTGCTCATTCTTCTGCTTGGAAAAAGTAATTTGATTCTTATTTCCTGCTTCTCTTCATGTTGAATAGACTTAGTCTTTTATTGTTGAATTTTATTGTCTAACTGCATGCTTCTCTTTCCGTGTCTGTAACATATGAGAAATGAAACTGCCTGCGCTTGTGTTCTCATTGCATGGCCCTTCTCTCTGTGCAGGCTTGCTTCAATTAATGTTCTCTTCTCTACACTAATTATTCATCAAATAACTGCTTCCATAGCTTCTGTCCCAAAGTACAAGTTTAGTGAGATGTAGAGAGTAATTACTTTAGTGTATGTTTGCTGAGGTCTTCTGAGTCCCGATAAGTGACACTCACGCTTTTCCTTGCTGGGACTTTTCTGAGGCCCTAATGCACAAGTTAGATATTGTTGAATAGAAACAAAGGCTGGGAAGAATTATTAATGAATGAGGCCTCTTGTTTATGACATTGTCTGAAATTAAACATGTTTCCTGTATTAAATCCCAAAGACAGTGAGTCATATATTTAATTCCTGAAGATGATAAAGGCTCGTGCTGCAAAGAGACAACAGGAGAGAGTAGGAAGATTGCAAGTTGTTAATTCACCATGAGAATTTAGATGCTGAGATCACAAAATCTGGATGGTGCTCTAGGCACTTCAAAAAGCACAACTTGTTGTGTGACCTTGAGCTGAGCAACTCCTTGCAGTTGTGTTTTTTCTGCGAATGGAAGCTGTGATGGTACTTTATCATTGTTATCAGGAAGTTAGCTGTTCAGCAGTATGAAAATGCTAATTGTTTATATCTGTTTACTTTTTGCTAATCTGAAAGTGGGTGTTGACATAGTTACACATTACACGTTCCTCTTTGCAGTGAGCTTGAAATAGCTGGGTAATGCTTTAAAAACAACGCAGAATGTTCTCAAATCTAGGATCTTGGCCACCCCCCAATACAGAGAGAGCTTGATAGCTCAAAACCATGGAAATTCGTGCTTTAGCTTTCTTATCGTTTCCTAGAGAGGACCAGTGAGCTATAAAATAATGCTGAAATATGGGGGATTTTAAACACTTTCCAGTGGCAGTTTGTGCTCAGCAGTGGGTTACAGGAACAGTGCTGAACTCATGAATCTCTTCTCCTGGTTATGAAGTTACTGCATTAAAATACCTAATTTGAGAATCTCTCTTTTCAGCTTCTTGTGGTTACTTGTGCCTTTTTTTTCATCCCCGAAAAGTGAAGGTCTCTTGCTATTTTACTATGTTACTATTTCCTCCCCCTTTTGGAATGTAACAGGGAGGCAAGGTGTGCTTTAAAAGCACGGATATTGTTCTGGTGGTGTGTTTCATTCCCTATATCAATGTCTGGAGGTTGATAAACTT
The DNA here is from genome assembly GCA_025447955.1 of Psilopsiagon aurifrons. Lineage (NCBI taxonomy): Eukaryota > Metazoa > Chordata > Aves > Psittaciformes > Psittacidae > Psilopsiagon > Psilopsiagon aurifrons. Next base: position 2,547 of record JAOEHY010023762.1, on the reverse strand, counting down.
TAGGCTGTGTACCTGCATGGAGGCCCCAGTGAGCTCTGTTCTTGTGACTATAGATCATCGCCTTCTCGTTGTATCTTTTCGTTTAAGACATAGTTGCTCTTTACTTCAAAGTGTAACTGATGGCAACTCTCTGTTGTATCTTTGCATTTGTTATTTTGTGTGGATGTATCATCAATAGCTATTTGATACTATTTGCTGGTATCAAAGTACATAAGCATCTTCTGGTAACAGCAGCTGTAGAAAACACTCGTTTCTTCAGTACTGCAAGGAAATTATTCTTATTGTTTTTTTAAATGCCTGTTCTGTTAGCGGCCCAATTTAAGTCACATCACATTTTCTTCTGAAAGTCTGAAAATAAATGTCTAGCTTGGTATTTTCCATGGTTCTCGGGACTGGTTTATGCTGCAGTTCTTGTCCTGAATCAAGATTGCCTTTAAGCTTTGTAGGGATTCCTGTAACTTCTTCCTCCCTTGTTTACTACTTGTACTCTTAGCAGAAAATATATGCCTTTGTGCTGTGTAATAGCAGGATGTCTCTAGGTATTACTAATGGTGAGCTCCTATACTTGGTCTCCCTCCTGCTCCTAATTGAGTAATTGCTCATTCAGAGAGCAGCTCTGAATCAATACCGGGAATACATTCCAAGTAACATTTTCTACCTCCTTAAAGTGAATGAAATTGGGATTTTGCTTTCAGGTGTACAAGGGTGAAGCTATAAATGTTGAATGAGCCTTCTAAGGTGGAAGGAGGTGGTGTCACCCATTAGTAAGCTAAGGAAAGCCAGAAGGTTATTTCCTATGTACATGTTTGCTTTTAATAAAAATGTGCTTTAGAATCTGTTCAGTAGGAACAGGATTTGAACCTCATTTAAATAAGGTTCTTTCAAAGCAGCCTGTGGGTCAGTGGGTGTGTGAAGAACACAATCTGTATTCCTCTCTAGCTTGTTTCCCTCCTGCCTCCAGGTGGGAGGAAGGGCAGGTTCCAGAGAAGAAAATAAGGCAGAAGAGATTAATCCTGGTAGTGCAGAAAACACTGCTCCTGTGATCTGAAGGTTGTTTGCAGTCCAACCAGGTCTATTCTGTGTGGCTGGGCATGTTTGTGAGCTTGTTATGTATATGCGTAGTGCCTTTCTGTCTAGTCTAGAGGTGGTAAAGAGGTGGTGGCTGCAGTGAACTGGTGTCACGAGTAAAACCAAAGTATTCTTTAAGCTGTAAAATAGAACTTGACATCACGCAAACAGCTATTGTGGAGCATGTCTGGGGGGAGAGGGTTTCCTTCCTTTGTGAAAGTACTTAGGCATGTGTATGAGTGTGCATGGGTTGTTGAATGGCGTTTTGTTTTTCCTCTGCTAGTTTTTTAGGTCTTCCTTAGAGAAAAGGCCATGCCCAATGTGTTTATTTTCCACGCTAGGAGAGTACGGAAAGACTTAAATGGTAACTTATAAGTACTGCTTCACTGTAGCAGCAGAGCCCTGTCTTCAATATTTGAAGTTAAGGCAAATGCTTCAGTGAAAAGAAGCATTTTAAATTTTGAAAGCAGTGGATTTCTATGCGGGAAGAACCTATTTGGGTAGCATCACTTCAGCATCCCTTTGAGACTGTTGCCTGCTTAGTTCCTTGATGTTAACAGTTCTCACCTCATCAGTTCCCGCTTGCAGAAATAGGACTTTGGGGGCCAGTCATCCATAGCACAGTCTGACTTCTGTAGCTGTGGAAAAATGTCTTCTGTTTCAGAAGGCTGCAGATGTTAAATGTTTGTCAGGAAGAACTTGCAGAGCATGGTACGAGGCTGATGTGCTTGCCCTAGTGGCTTGCTTAGCTATGAATTTGGAGTGTAGATAAATTGGCTGTCAGGGTGGGTTGTGTTGTCTCTATAGCACAGTGCAGCTTTATGTATTTCTTTAAACTTTGGTATCAAACCAAACCTCTGCTACTGTGGGGACTTGATATCCATCTGAATTGCTTGTGTCTGTTACGATTAGTTGAGCGTATTCCTGAAAAGACCAAGGCTTTGTATAGTCTTGCTGTTTTGCTGATCCTGAGCTTGAGGAAACCCACATTCCTCTGTAGTGGTAATTCATTCAGTTGCGTCTAAAATGTTGATGCTGTCTTGTAGGAGGCAAAAATATTTGCTATGCATTTAGTTGTCAGTGAAGTGTCACAGCCAAAACATGTTTAAAGAAATCTGCATTAGATTACAAGGTTTAATTTTGCTTGCTTGTGCATGTATTTTTTTTCTCCAACACGAAATTTCTTGCTATTTTCTCAGTGTGGGAAGTGCCCAAGCAGTGCCTTTTATCACAACATAGTCTCATCCGAAAAGAGATTATGTGAAAACCTTACTGGTTTGGGGAATGTGCTTCTTAATAAGAAGAAGGTCACAGCTCATCTACACTTCCTGCTGCATGCATCAGGATGGTTCGGAACCACAGAGTGGTTTGGGCTGGAAAGGGCCCTTTAAAGCTCACCCAGTTCCATCCCCTGCCACGGGCAGGGACACCTTCCACTGGAGCAGTTGCTCCAAGCCCCTGTGTCCAACCTGGCCTTGA
>JAOEHY010023761.1:7792-17979 GCA_025447955.1 Psilopsiagon aurifrons | reverse complement strand
CAGCTACACAGAATTTAGGTGACACCCCCCCCCCCCCCCAAAATCAGTGCTTAGGAGAAGCCAAGCAGAATCCAGCATCCAGGGCCAATCTAAACAGGGGTGTTTTATCATGGAATCCTAAACAGTTCAGCTTGAAAAGGATGTTAAAGCTCACCCAGTCCCAACCCCCTGCCACGGACAGGGACACCTTCCACTAGAGCAGGTTGTTCCAAGTCCCATCCAACCTGGCCTGAACCACCTATCACAGGAGGAAAGGGGTTTATCTTCAGGTAAGACATGGAATTCAGAACGTCCTTCATGCTTTACACTGAAACTAACGTGTATCATTTTTAATGCTGCGTTCATAAACCTTTAGGAGCCACAGGTATTAAAAAATGCTATTTCGCCAGTACACAGGGGAAATGTATGCTACAGAAAAATATTAAAGGGAGCTGCTGTGCTGCACAAGCTTCCATTCCCCTTTCAGGCTAAAAGTGGTGGTTATGCAGGAGAAATTACTCGTGAATTCCCAATTCTGTTAATGGATTTCAGGGTCCCCCTGAACAGATTAGAGAGGTGAAACTAACGCCAATAGAAAGAGTAACTAAACTTGAGAGTCAAATAAAGCAAAGTGCTTCAAAAGAGCTATGTGTTTCAAAAAGGAAATAGTAATAAAAATAAACAAGTTCCCACTGGGTTTTCTACTGTCAGTGGTTAACATGTATTCAACACACCTGATAGCTGCAATGGTATTGTGCACTATGCACAAACCGGGATTACACCGAGTTGACCCTTTAGCACTGTCTTCACAAGGTTAAGACTGCTGCAAAATGCAACACAACCACTGGAATCATAGAATCATAGAATAGTTAGGGTTGGAAAGGACCTTAAGATCATCTAGTTCCACCCCCCCTGCCATCATTACTGAGTAAATCAAATAGAGCTATTGCTAAAGATCACTTACTGCAGGTAGAGGGAGGTGGTCCTGCCCCTCTACTCTGCTCTCATGAGACCTCACTGTGTGCAGTTCTGGTGTCTTCAACATGAAAAGGACGTGGAACTGTTGGAACAAGTCCAGAGGAGGCCACGAGGATGATCATGGGACTGGAGCACCTCCGTATGGAGATAGGATGAGAAAGTTGGGGCTGTTGAGCCTGGAGAAGAGAAGGCTGTGTGGAGACCTCATAGCAGCCTTCCAGTATCTGAAGGGGCTATAGGGATGGTGGGGAGGGACTCTTCATTAGGGACTGCAGTGACAGGACATGGGGTAACGGGTTCAGACTGAAACAGGGGAAGTTTAGATTGGATATGAGGAAGAAATTCTTTAGTGTAGGGGTGGTGATGCACTGGAATGGGTTGCCCAGGGAAGATACAAATGCTCCATTATTGGCGGTGTTCAAGGCCAGATTGAACATAGCCTTGGGTGGCATGGTTGAGTGTGAGGTGTCCCTGCCTATGGCAGGGGGGTTGGAAGTGGATGAGCTTAAGGTCCTTTCCAACCCTGACTATTCTATGATTCTATGATTCTATTTTGCCTTTAGAAACTTTGATATACTGAACAAATAAATTTAATGAGATAAGTGAGGCTTCTGTGGATTTATCCAGAACTGAAGCTTGCCTGCAACCATATTATTGAAATGCTCCACATATTTAGTCCTCTACTGCATTACCAGAGTTAAAAACATGCAATATTTTTTCAATAGAAGATTCTGCTGGCTCCTTGTGATTGCTCAGTGAAACACTGATGATATTTCAGAAAGCCGCTCCATTCCTGCATCATAACCACTTCAAATCACACACCTCAGGCAGGACTGAAGTCTTACAGCAGAACAAATCACAGTGTCATTCAGCATTCAGGAGCTTTGCTAATTAATCCCCTGTCATTGAGAGCTGTGTCTTCCCCATGCTAAAGAACAGTGAATTAGTGCTTAGCGGGAGGAAATCCAATGGCCAATACTAGAGGGTCATATTGTCTGTAAATCTAATCTGCAGCAAGGGATAATTATTTCTTTTTCTGATTTAAAGTGATTTGTAGGACCTGTAGCAGTGTAAGTGACATTCAGTATTTTATGAATCTCACAGTAAGACTCCTACAGAAATAAATTACAAGCTCTCAATTAGAGCAAGGTTGGTGGAATTGATAACTTCAGAGCTCTACATAAATCCCTTGTAATAAGGTGGTTACTGTTGCTAAGAAGCCGTAAAAGTATTGAATCTCAGTGAACATGGATGCATTATCAATTTGGTTTATAACTTCTTTAATATTTTGTATATAAAACAGAGGACTGACTTCAAAATTAACAGAGCAATTTTTTGTGCTTGGCTTTATGGATGGATGCAGACAGCGCCAGTGTGTTCACCATGCAGGAGGCTGAGTGGGGAGCACAAAACAGGCCCCTGGCAATCCCCTGCCACACTAGCCGGCAAAGGAAGGACCTTCACAGAAAGCCAAGTAATTCTCCTACCACTCTCAAATAGGAGATTTCTGGAGCCTTCTTCCTTTCCGCTTTCCCATCTCACTCACTTGAACTTACTGAAACTGCAAGGCTCCACAAATCCAAACACAGAACCCTGGAGTGGTTTGGGCTAGAGAGGACCTTAAAGCTCATCCAGTTCCAACCCCCTGCCACAGATCTTGATCTCCCCTCTGGCAGGTTAAAGCCATTCCCTTTGTCCTGTCCCTACAAACCCTTGTCTAAAGCCCCTTTACAGGTTTCTTGAAGCCCCTTTTTGCCACTATGAAAGCTCAGGCCTGGGTGAGGCACAAGAATGCATGAACACAGCACCTTCAACATTTCAGCCACAGTACCAGACAGTTCTTAACAGCAGTTTCCCAAACGGTGGCAAGCTTTAATTGTTCAGAGACCTAAACTATACAGAGCTGAAATACATGATTTGAGCAGTGCAGTACTTGAAACACACATCTCTGTTAAGGATACCTTGCTTGCTCCTCACAAATAGCTGTTTTCTGAAGTTAAGTTCCAGCAGCCTAATAATTCTAAAACACTGCAATATTGAGCAACTTTAACTTGTTGTGCTATAGGATTTTGGCACTTTTTGAGCAATATTGGCAATAGGAACGACAGGTTTCAGCATACTTACTGATTAAACAATATCCTGGACCGGACTATGAACTTGAAGATGTACTCCAAGGCTTTCATAGCTTTGAAGAGTTGGTCCGTGATACCACACTTCTCTGCATTATCCACGTATGTTTTTAACACTTTAGTCAGCTTTCTGGTTAAATAGAGAAAACACAAGTTACAAGCTCACACAGAAGAATTCCTATTCTGAAAGAACAATTATGTGCCCAAGTAGTGCCCAACAAGCTCCAGAATTACTTGTACAACTAGTGAACTCTTTATGTTCTTGGTTTTGCTGGTAAATAGCTGCAAACTACGCTTGAGTAAAAAGAAAAGACACAGACCATAATATCATTCAGCACACAAGCAAGGTAGCAAGTCTCAATAAGACTTATTTTCTGCTGGGTATTTAGGGATATTCAGATTTAGGTTATTACAAAGATGCAGCTACTAACGATAATTACAATGACGAAACCAAATAAATACAAGCTGTTAGAACTAAAACTCATTAAACAGGAATTTCTTCCTTAAACAAGGCTTCCCCTTTGCACAGGGATTTGGGGACAGAATCTGTGACATTCACTTCTCAAAGAAGTATCTAACAGCAGTTGGAAATTCTCTCGTCCCATATTTTGAAGTCTACCAAACTTGAAAGTGAAATTCCTTTAGAAAGGATACCATTTCAGCTACCTCCTTCCCAATGAGCGCCGATCACAATTCTAACGCAACTACAAGTAATTCCATTTTAAACCATCCTAGCCACACTACGTTTCAACATCCACACAAAACGTACAATATATACTACTAACAGAAAAGAACAGAGTAGAGAGATATCTTGATATATGGGGATCTATTTAAATAGGAGAATTTCAATAACCACTCAGATACTGTCAATACAACATTTCCTTAAACTTGTGCAATAAAAGGTAGGGAAGGGAAGCGATTTGTCATGCCCATGGGCACAAGTCAAGCCACAATCCAGCAAATCCAGCGTCCTGAAGCTTAACCTTGCTCCTGCCTCCCTGCATTTAAGGAGGGGAAGGATGCTTTCCACGTCTACCAACGCAAGGGCCACCTTTAGCGCTCGCTAACAGAACCAGATGCTCAAGGATGCTTCATCCTTTACCCTTTTGCAGCAACAAAGATCTTAACCATGGAGAACTCCTTAAGACAGCCAAAACAATGGACCTTTGGGACTTTTCATTCTTCACTGCTTCCTCCCCAAAGTAACAATAATGCAGATAATACAGGGTAGACCATCAATTTTATGCACCAAATGGATCTTTGACACATCTGAAATGAACATGATTTCTTTCTCAGTTCTGACTGAGAATTACTTATGAGTGTTTTCTTTACAAAACAATTCTGGAAATCATCAAATCAATCCCTTTTATAGCACAAAATCGAGACTTCCTCCTGGCAAACTGATCCAGTGGTTTACTACTGCTATTTTAAGAGGGAACAATATACCATCTCCAGTCTTCTTCAACAACCTCCCACCCTCCCAAGCTCTATGGGCAATTCCCAATGAACCTACACAAACAAGTAGCTGAATTAACATTATCTGGGAATATTATACAAGCCCCATTAGAAACGGTAGGTTTGAACATTACGTGTAGGCTAACGTAGCACTGAAATGCTTCTTGATGTAGGTTTCCAAGACAGGATTAAAATGTTGGAATTTTCTGTCAGCAATCAGTCCAATGATAAATACCTGAAAGAAACAGCAAAACTACTGCATTATCCTCAAAACTACTTTCATTTCATACATTCACCCACCTTTATTTTCAGAGAAGAAACATTAATAACATTAAAACACACAGACTTTTGCTTGTGCTTATCCTCCCAGTGTTGTAATAGTCTCTTTTCCTGTGAAAATTTCCCAATCATAATGAAGTTTCTTGTTCTAAGCAGAAACTTTGTTTCTGTCTTAAATTCTGCTGTTCATCCACTATAGTAACTGCCCAGGGAAGTTGTGAATGCTCCATCCCTGGCAGTGTTCAAGGCCAGGTTGGACATAGCCTTGGATGGCATGGTTTAGTGGGAGGTGTTGCTGCCCATGGCAGGGGGGTTGGAACTGGATGAGCTTAAAGTCCTTTCCAACCCTGACTATTCTATGATTCTATGACTCCATTGCTTTCACCTTGGCTGGGAGGATGACATGATTTAACCCAATCCCTTCTTGATCAAGTCCAACAGAAACTTCAAATGTAATTTTCAGCGTCAACAATAAATAACAGCAACGAAAGCCTTTTTCAGTAGCAAACATCCTTTAGGCCTCTCCACAGTTTGACTCTTCAGCTTTATTTATTCATTATTACAGTAGCTATATTTTAGATACTATGCAAACAGCTAAAACCTTATCTCATCCATTTTGCATAATGCAAACTTACCAAAGCGTCAAACACCAACGTGTCAAACGTCTCACTTTCCGAGTTCTCCATCATTATGTTAAAAAGTGCATCCAAAGTGTCTTGAAGGAACTGAAAATACATACACAGGTCATCATGATTTACAGGAGAAGTACAATTCAGATTTCACACACAAGTTTTTACAGCTGTATTCGCTTCCATTTATCCATTTCACAAAATAAAGGCATTTAAAAAGTTAGCCAAAAAAGGGAAATTTGACATGATTGTTTTCAGCAATCATTTTTTTAGTTAAGCTGGTTATCCAGACATATGTATCACTCAAATAGAAAAAAGGGTCAGAAATCACACTTTGTACACTTGAATAAGGAGTTTAATCTATTGCAGTGAATGAACAAGTATGCATTTCAAACCTCAGTTTCAACATACAGTCAACAGGATCATGCAGTCTCTCAAAACTGATGTTTCAGAGCACAGAACAGACACATAACTGAGTCTCATGCCAAATAAATCAAGTCACCCTCAGTAGTTTTGAGCTGAGCAGTGCACAGCGTAGCGCTTTTGATGGCTGCATCAACTCCGATCCACAGCTTCAAATGAGAGCACACATGCAGGCATGGAAAGCAGAGCACACAACCTGCTGCCCCAGCCCAAACCTACACGCCTCTAGCACTGTAACACAGGAAGAGTCTTCACTAGCCAGTTGGCTGGACCCTGATCTGTGCAATACGAGAGCAAAAGCAGATTAGTGTCAGGGGATTCAAGTTAAGCAGAGGGATAAAAGATGGTTTACACATGTAATTACAGTATTTCTTCCCAGTGACAGCAAGAAATCAATGCATGGAGCAGAGATACCCATCAACACACTCATTTTATCCGCCTGGGATGCTGCATCTGAGCAATTTCTTCCACCAGATGACAAAAATGACATGGGGTTCCTTCGTGGCAGAATAAGGACGGATTGTGGCCCAGGTTTGTATCTGTTTTGGCTGAGAAAAAAGGGGTTCAACATGGACTGTTCCAGTACATCTGTCCCAAACAAAGTAAGAATGATTTTCATCTTGTAGATGAGAAAAGGTATAGTTGGGGAGGAACATCTGAACAAGCAGAAGGCATTTGATTCAAACTGGGTTGGTTCAGCCTAGAGAAGAGGTGGCTCAGGGAGACCTTATCATCATGTTCCAGTAATTAAAGGGTGGCTACAAAGAAGACCGAGACTCCCTTTTTACAAGGAATCCCACAGAAAAGACAAGGGGTGATGGGCACAACTTAGTGCTGGGGAGATTCCCACTGAACACCAGAGGAAAATTTCTCACCATGAGAGCAATCAGCCACTGGAATCATCTCTCCAGGGAAGTGGTGGATCCCACAATGTTGGACACAGTTAAGATTCAGCTGCACAGGGTGCTGGGACATCTCGCCTATGACTTTGCCTAGAAAGGCTGGAACAGTTGATCCCCGAGGTGCCTTTCAACCTGGGATTCTATCATTCCTGAGACTGCAACTGGGAAGAGATACTATATACACTGTGGGAGAGCTGGAAAACCAGCCTGGCTCCCACCTTCCTTCAAAGCTTTTATCAACGCAGTGAGGCTCCTAGACCAAACACAATTCCATGATTCCGCTGGACTATCTACTAAACCTAGAGTTAAACCTCAGGAATTAAGCTCCATTTAGCAGCTCACTAAACACTGCTGAATGCCAAACATGGAGCCACAGTCCACAGTACCAGGATCTGCAGATGAAAGAAGGGAAAAGCAAAATGCTTGTGGTTGATTTTAGCTTCAGTTCTGGGGGAGACCCAGCTCACAGTTTCAGTACAGGATTTGAGTTGAGCCTTCTCAGTGCCATTTGTTAAATGAAAGAACACGCACCGAAGTACATTTAACCAGCAGCTGGCAGGAAGGAAAGAGTAAAGCAGAGTTTGAGCTTTGATAGGAGAAGCTTCTGTCTTGGTTTGAAAAGCAGCGGCACTCTCAAACACCAAACAGTGCCTGGCTAAATCCCTTTAGAAACAAAGGATTTTAGAACGCAGTGTCATGACCCATCAAGTTTCATTGCGCATTTAGACATCAGATATTGAGTTTCATTAGTAGCAGTTTATGTCGGTTCACAAGGACTTCATGTGACAGCAAGAGCACAGAATAGATGCTTTTGTTGTACAAAGTGGTAGGAAAGCATTCCTCAGGTAGGGAGCTAGTATGAATGATTTGCAGACTACTCATTTATGTTCCCATATGCTGTAGACTCCATGCTCAAATGGAGCCAGAGCCTCTGTTAAAGGGAGATAACATCTACAGTTTCCATCCACTATTGAAACAGTCCCTCAGAGAATGAGAGCCTTGTTCACTTATCACTAAGGAAGAGGTCAGCCACCAGTAGACAGAGGCATTATATTGGACTTTTAAATAAACTGAAATAGTTTAACTGAGAATTGGAATATGCTTTATCATACATGGTTTTCTTAATATATATATATATATACACCGTACCATGTATCATATGTAAAACCATGAAGGACAGAAAAGATGAAGGAATAGAAAGGAACAGTTACAAACTAGATACTAGGAGCATACAACAGCAGGGTATGCACAGATTTTCTGAGTGCTGCTGTAACAGACGGATAATGCAAACAGGGGTCTTCTATAAAAAGAGTAAGTCATGAAAAGAGGAATATTAAACATTTACCAATATCCATCAAGCAGTAATCTGCACTACATTCTGATGTCATTAGCATAAAAGGAAAAATTACAAATGAGAGAGCTATGACAATGCTTAGCAGGAGTATCTGCCAAGTATTTAACTGTCAAATGATCTACAATAAAACAGCAGCAGGTAGAACCTCCCTGAAAAACAAGTGCTGGGACAGACATTTTCCTCACACTCAACAGGGATAACATCAGCATTCTCAGACTAAAGTGACTCCAAGATGAAGCATTCATTATGCTTCTATTAACCAAATCAAAATCCATTGAAGTAAGGGCACAACACTGGAGGGCCTTAAGGGTCATCTGTCCCCAGTACATCACATTTTCTGTCATTCTTGGATTTGATTTATTACAAAGCATTCATGAAGTCCCAACCTACTGTTTTCCACAGCCAAACCAGTCTTTATGTAGGTCTCTATAATCATTCAGTGGCCTTGCACATGTAAATAGTTGGCTCAGCAAAGTATGTTCAGAAGGAATATTTTTTGTTAAAACAGTATCAGCAGCACATAATAGGACTGCATTCCACATCCATATATTAAAACTACATTTAATATTGCCATGGAAGAATTCCAGGATACGTTAATCTTGCAAAGGAAAATACATTTGGCCTTCATGTATCTGTATATAAAAATCCACTGAACTGCTAGAACACCATCCTACATGCTCAGATTGCATTTTACATGTGTCTTATTAGCACTCAACACCTGAAATGTTCTATAGGGGGCAGTAGCATTCTGAAGGCTGAGAGATACCTGCTTACAATTTAATCCGAGTGTGTTCAGTGAGGTTAGGGGGGGCAGGGAGCAAAACAGAAGATAGGAACCCCTCAAAATATGGAATTCAGCAAAATTCTGACTCCAAATTTATGTCTAAAGACATTAAACTTGTACCTTAACCACTTCACCACCATCAACTTTCATCAGCTGCTTCAAGTTCTGCTGCAACAGGTTTGTGTTGGATCGCCATTTCAGAAGTCCCAAGAGATCAACTAGGAAAAAGAAACAGTTATATCATGTAGGATATTTACTTCCACTCACAGTCGATAACTATGTTCAGAAGAAACGGGTTTACTCCTTTAGGTCAACCATTTTCCCTGGACAACAACGCTATTTCTAGTCTGCCTCTGCCCCCAAAGAACAGTACTTCTGGCATGAAAGATCTCTGAAAGGCTTTCCAGAAACACAGCCTGCTTTTGAAATGTCAGCATTAAAAATCAAGGCCAAGAAAGCCTGATCCCTCAGTTTTAATTTGTTGTACACAACGGTTGTGTGTTTAGAAGAAGATGCCAGAATGAAATTAGTCAGCCACCAACACAGTCACATCTACAGGCCGTGACTCTTCCAGCATTCATGTTTCCAGGGTATTTTTTGCTCTCAATAAATTGAGAAGAAAATAAGGCCCAATGTAAGGCAAACAGTTGCAAACCAACTTGCAGTGGAAAGCTGCCTGCTTAATAACTCATAATGCCCAAATGGCTTGGTTCTGCCAAGTGATGGGGAGCGAGGGTACCCAAAACAAGTCAACTGTGATTAGTCTCACTCCCATATTCTACATCCCACTATTAAGATTTGCCCATGGCAGGGGGTTGGAACTGGATGATCTTTAAGGTCCTTTCCAATCCAGATCATTCTATGATATGCTTCTAAGATAAGATTGCGTCACTTCAGCAGTCATTGTGATAATACAGAAGGCGAGCTCATTCCCTATTCGTCATAAAAAGCCACCAGACCCTTCTTCAGCTTCATTTAACTAAAACTTCTCATGAGGAGCTCACGATTGGTATTCTCCTGCAAATAAGCAAGCTATTAAATATGGACAATCTGGAGCAGCAGTAAGCTAAACCCATCCTCACAATTACTGGGATGAGACCTGAAGTGCCCACCAACCCAAACTATACGCTCCTCCTGCCTTAGCTAAATGAGCACCAGAGAACAATTCCTCCCTGCCCCGTTAGAAGTCAGTTTCCATAATCATAGAATCATAGAATAGTTTGGGTTGGAAAGGACCTTAAGCTCATCCAGTTCCAACCCCCCTGCCATGGGCAG
>JAOEHY010023760.1:0-15563 GCA_025447955.1 Psilopsiagon aurifrons | reverse complement strand
CATCCCTCCAGGAGCAGAGGGAAGAAAAAGGGGGAAGTGAGTGAACAAACTGCGTGGCTGATTTATAGCTTAAACCATGACACATTTGCAATCAAAGGGAGTGGACCTTGCATTCAAGTACAACCTTAAATACCATTGTAAGCAACTTTTCAATGTGAGTTTGGAGGGGGACAGATCTTAAGTCCTACCTCAGAACCTTACCATGTGCTTGACCTATTTTTCACCTTAAACTGGATGCGCAGGGAAAGGCCAGAGATATCCCATCTTTGGCTCTGCCTAGCAAGGTGAATGCTGAATGCCTGAAGAATAGAGCTGGAAAGAACAACAAATTTGAAAAGCACAAGAGACAACAGACAGGGGAAAGCAAGTCAAGTACCAGAACAGTTCAGAAATCTCAGTTATAAAACAAAGGTAGTGAAATTACATAATTCAGGTCTCTAAAATACTGTAAATGTTCTAAAACCAATAGTAAAAATCTCTTGGAAAAAAAAAGTAGAATGTGCATTCTCATGTATAATCTAGAAGTGGAGAAAAATAATTTTCTAGAAAGAGGTTAATAGAAAGGGTCACTAAATGCCAAGTATTTTCAGGTTGGTTTTTTTCCATACCTAAAAGGAAGCTAAAGTTTCATTATACTTTTTTAAACTATTGCAAACTACAGCCAACAGCCTTTGGATACTCAGATTTGTACTGCAACTATAGCTGGCTTTCATGTGTCCTGTAATATGTTCTTTTATCACCCAGCCAGGATAAATAATCAAGAGGTTCATAAAGCCAAAGAATATCCATCTTTATCATAGAGTTCAGCAAGCTGACAGACAAGCTTACAGATTATTTTTAAACACTAAGGCCATAAATATTTAAATTCAGTGGATTTATAATTTTAAAAGAAAAGATCATTAGAAACTGTGCTGTTGGAGAGATTGTTTTTCTTCTCTTTGCATTATAGAGCTTGATTTCATTACATAGTCTATTGATTTTACATATGAATGTATTTCAATAAAACATCTGGAAAATGTAACTATAGTTCATTAAAATCTGCATATGTAGTTTCCCAAGAGTCATTTGAAAGAAATCAAGGAATCTGTCCTGTTTTTCTTTCAAGCATGCATTCCAAGTTCTTCTATATTAGTGTAACAGTTTCTGGTAGGACATGGTGACAAATAATCTAAGCACATTATTCCAAAGATTTTTTTTTTTTCCCTTCTCTATCATTAACTTCTGTGTTCTTTTACTTTTAATCAAATTTAAAAACTTTTTGACTACTGATATGGTTGTTTCTTCGTCTAAATTTAATTAACTTTCTTATTTAGTATGCATTTAGTATTCTTAATTAGTTTTAATGATCTGCTTTATTCTACCACTATCTTTAGCTCTTATATCTTGCTTCCACAAAGAAGGTGCTGCTCAGGTACAGTGCAATGCAGCACAAAGTTTTGAAACATGCCAGCAACAAGTCCTTCTGGTAGAGCTAGGGACTATGAGAAGTCTTTTGATTATAGAGCCTGACTGTAGTGCACTGGAGTATTCCAGGCTCCTCAGAGATTATAGATGGCAGACTTCAGAGGCAAAACCAAAGGACACCGTTGTCTTTGAACTCAGGATTTCTGGATAAATGAAAAAATTGCATCAGGAATCCAGCTGGAGCCTTGATTATCTCCTACAAAAAGGCACCCACAAAAAAAAAAAATTAAAAAAAGAAAGCAAAGAACCTTAAAAATTTTTTAAAAAATGAAGAACTGTCAATAACTGTGACATCTGCTCTGAGTACTTTTGCAAAAGGAGCCTAAACATATGCTATGTAACTGTTAGAATCAACAGTATTTTATTTGATAAAACTCATCTAAAATCATTAAAACACTAAATATCTTCAACAACTATACAGCGATATAATGTGAATTGTTATTGTTATCTAAAATGATTGATGGGTAATCTGGTACAGTTTTAGTTTATCTACCTGAAGGAATCACTTCTAAAAAGCTGCGCTTTTGATGCCTAAAGATTTATCCTAGAAAATATCTGCAGTTAAATACCAGATGCCTGAGGCTCCATGCAGACAATTATGACACAAGGCTGACACTAAATCTTCCTCATATATATTCAATAATCTATCTTACATCCCTCCAACTCAACACAAATATGACAGGAACTGATGAACTGATCCTTTCTTTAACACTTCAGAGGAGACTTTGCTGCAAAACAATAGACTTTATCATCTTTCTGGACCTCTTTAGTACTACAAATGCCATCACAAAATATTATTTTAAAGTATTCCTTTCTCAATAACTTCCTTATCAAAAAAAGAAACAATTATTTTCTGCTATTAAAAAAAAAAAAAAAAGGCTGTATTGCTATCTATGCATGTGTAACATACATGCCTGGATGTTTCTCAGAATTTCTAAGGAGTCTATATGTTTAAATTTATCTAGCATATACAGCACATATGCCTCAATATATAATATTTGAGTACCTCACAAAGTTAACATGCAATGAGGTCATCACAGGAGCTGTCTAATATAGATAAAGAATTTGGAGACAACAGAAAAAAAAAAAGCTGACCTGGCCAACTAGGCAAAGGCAATTAAAATATGTTTTACATCCTGGTGTGGCATTTTAGTTACTGAGCAATCATCCCTTGAAAGGTGTTTAATTGCCCTATTTGCACATCTTAATAGATGCAGGTAGAACAAATAAATGAAAAAATCCACCTATGACTCTTCATTATGTTTACCACCTTTTCTCTCACAAACTAAAACAATATTTCAGTGCAAAGGCTCTGACTCGTCTGATTCTTAGAACGACTGACAGAAGAACAACCTCCACCGTCAGTAGAAATTATCACTTAAAATATGACTAGAGATCACAGCAAAGTGGAAACCCTTGTGTCTACACTCCCTTAATGAATAGGAAAACAACTAAATCCATTGATATCTGACTGAATTAATAAGCTGCAAGTCAAGTTTCCCTGAATCTGAAACTCTGCAATGGATCAGAGCAACACAGTCTTTGCACCAGCAATGCACTTTCAGTACTTGGCGTATTCAAGAGAAACTGGAGTGCTTTTGAATACTTACTTGTCCCTGCAAAGCTGCTTTTTATTTTTTCTGAGGCCATGCCTGCTCATCTGTGTGTAGCGGCTATTGCCTGAGTTGTTCCAGCATCGAGATAGACTTTGCAATTCTGCTCACAGTCCATGGTATTGGTGCAAGGCAGCTCCCTCAAAATGGGTGCAGATTACTTATGAGTGTATAAGTGGAACTGGTGGATGAACTGTGAACTAAAATCTTAACTAAACAAAGGAGAAAACACAACCCTGTGGCTTCAAAATTATGTCAGCTCTAAACACATTAGAATAAAACCTGCTGGGCTGCAAAGGCTTGTTCCTGTTAAGGGTCTTTCAGGGAGTCCTCAGTTTCTGTTTTTCTAAAGCAGTATGTGCATACAATCTGGTCACCGTTGGTGCAAATATCTCTTCCTCCGCAGCTTCTGTCACATGAAGCTGTACTTCTGTATCTCATCCAAGCCATGCATTTATGCATATTGGAATTTCATCCTTCTTTTCTGCTTTCTTTGAAAGACTCTCTCAGTTGTCTTTGCAATCTCTTTCAATTGTATTATTTACCATTTTAAACTATTAACTTTAATTCTCCCAGATATTCTGGAAATATTTTTTTGCTAATGAAGTTTACTACAGATTACCAAAATCAGAAGATAATTCTATTGATCTTAATGAGTTCTGAATTAAGCCTTCAACCATCTAAAAGCCACAGTTCACTTAGGGTCCTTTTGAAGCAATCCTGGTTTAGCCTGTATGTAAACAGAAAATACTCATCGCTTTTCAGCTATCATGACTTAGAAAAAATCCCTGTAATAGCTATTTCAGCTTTAGTACCTTTGAAAGGACAGATTGCAAGCCCTGAAAAAAACATCACAGAACATTTTCAAAGTTTTCATAAAGTGAGTTAGTAGGAGATATGAAATCAAAGATATTTCAATGGATTATCAAACCAGACCAAGAAAACTGTTGGTTAACAGCTTTCAAGAAAAACATTTAAAGCTGACAAGTTTCAAAGAGCCACTAAAGATACATTAGCTTCCACATAAATTTTTACACAATCGCACTTCTTCCTAACTAGTGGAATGCAGGGCAAAAATAGCCAGGGTCAAAACACAAAGCTGCTAATCTCCAAGAAAATCCAGCACCTCCTCGTCAGGACTGTTTCTGAGATGATAAAGGAAACTTGCCCTATTAATACTGCAGATACAGAAAAAGCTTCCATTATCAGAGCAATACAAACCTTTCAGCAGCAATAAATCTGATTTTCATATGTTATTGGTTAACCAGGGTAGGCAGCTAAGTACCCTAAAGCCTTATCTATAAATAGAACTGGCATCACGAAATTAGCTTTTGAATATATGAAAGATAGAGACAGAAGAGAATGAAACTTGCTAGGCATGAAAATAAACAAATAAATTGACAGAAATTTAACATATCTTGTTTGAAGAAATGAATGCTTCCAGAGTTAAAATTCAATACCCATTTATCATCAAACAAGGTGAGCAGAATCAAGATAACATTATATCCATAATTCCAGATAAATGTTTAGTGTATTTTCTACCAGCTCTGACCTCTGCTAACAAGATTTTTTTTCAGGATAACAATATCCATAGTGCTTCAATGCAGTACACCATTACAGGGAAACCAGACTTTTATCACCAGCATACATTAAAGAATTTCAGCTTCAAGTTCAGAAATTTACTTTTCAGTTACCAAACATGTTTTCTATAGTACTTTTACAGCGATTCTCTTTGCTGTCTAACAGCTCCATATACTCCTATTTCATCTGGTGGGATCCAGTCCCCTTCTGCCTTTTTCCCATGCAACAATGCATACTTAATTCTCCACAGAAACATGTCATTTTATGTACTTGGGAAGAGGGGTGTTGTACTGTGCTACAAGTATACTCATATACTCATCATTAATTACAAACTATGTGGGCGATTTTAATGGAAAGTTCAAAATTTATGCTCTCCAGAAGCACCTTCTCTGAAATATTGTGTCATATCATAAAATGAGAACATATTAGAGATGAAACCTGGAGCACCAGACCACACTTCAGCTTGTTTGTATCAAGCTTGCCTGTTACTGCCTTGCTGTAACATCCAAAGAGGATTCTAGATTAGGAGAGAGCAAAAGAGCAAAGGTCAGTTTACAAACAGCCACAGCCTTCTGTTAGGTCTGTTTATCTAATACCTATGACCTAAGTCATTGTCAAGGACTTCACAAGCAGCAACAAATAAATATCTGTGCAATAACCTGGATAGCAGCATTCTCTCCTGTTTGACCTTTCAAAGGTGAATATATGCTTTACTCAAAGTGAATTTACAATGTAAACAATAACATAGTTGTACTTTTTCCCAAATATTCCACGTCTGTTAGTTCAACTTAGTGATTTCTCAAGTCATTTTACTGAATAAAATAAAAATAAAAAATGTTCAATCAACATTTTTTCTTTTTCATTTCAGAATGTCAATTACGTGTAAACCAGAAAGCACCAGCGAAGGCTTACCCTGTCATATTCCTGACATAATCCAGAGTCAGAAAAATAAATATGCTAAGAATCTCATGTTCCTAACATCTCCATCCCTCAGGAACAGCAGTTCTTTCAAGCAGAATAGAGTTTCCCAAGAATAGGGCAAAGACAATAGAATGAATTCCATTATTGCAGATGTAACAGTACAAATCACATTTCAAGTGCAAGGCTCATTCCCTTGAATTGCCACCTCCTACACAATTCAGACCACAGATACATAAATCACAAAGTCTGCCAAAGGAAAACAGAAAATAAAAAAGCTCTCTTAAAACAAGACACATCATTGTATTTTCTCTCTGTGATAAAGGAAAAAGACTAAGAAAAAGCCTGCATGTCAGATGTTAGCCCTATTACTATATGACTACTAAACCATACAATTTTAATGTAAAATATAAGGAATAAAACAGAAATAAGAATAGTAAGAAATAGAAGATGGAAGAAAACTGTCCCTATGATTCTGACTCAGTTTTTAGACCAAAGGAAAATGATTTAAAATCATGGCTCTTTTCATTGATATTTTTCTGTTGCAGCTTTCCAGGAACAATAAAAGAAAAATTAAGAACCAAGGCTTGAACAGTAATGAACATGTAATAGGTAACTGGGGTGTTCTTTACCAGTAAGCCTCCCTCAAAATCAAAGGCATCACATTGACTGTGATAAATCCACTGCCTAGTGTTTCTGTGAGCTGTAAGGCTGTATTCAAAACACATTCATGTAATCATGGTATATATGAATTACAAAAGTTTTGTCTGTGTTTTTTTGTTAGCAGTTAAGGCACAGGCTAAAATAACTGACTCAAAATCTGACAAGCAAACAGAACAGTTAAAGCAGCAGCTTTAACTTTACAAATAATTCAATATATTGGGTATGAAGTTTTGCCATGAAAAGAACAAAGATCAGAGAGACCCATTTGGGCAAAACAAGCATATGAACATACTTCATTCAAGGACAAAAAAAAAAGTTCGCAGAATGGGTAACCCTTAAACTAAACCTTTCTGTTTAAGTACAGGTTTGCAAGGGAAAGTTATGTCTATAATCTGTTCATTTTAAAGTAAATAAAATAACCATACTATGGTAAGGATTAATCTTGTATCCTTTAAAATGTTTGTCATGTTCAAAGGTTTACCACTTGAAGGCTTTTTAACAGATTTAATATTGATGCTATTTGCGATGGAGTTTTTTAGATCTTGTTATTAAAGTATAACAAAAACTGAAAGCAAGTTGAGTGCAAAATAACTTTAATTGTTTCTATAGCTAAAATAATCACAATCCTCTTCCTTTCATAGGAGCTAAGACTTCTGAAAACAATCAGTTAGTTAAAGGTTTCCCTCAAAGTTCAACAGAAGCAGCAGCTAGAAAAGCCCAACAATACAGTTTGCTCTCTGCTTATGCCCTAAGTCCTTTTTCTTATTTCTGCCACTCAGCAACAGCACCTATAATAAATGCTCGGAGCAATGTAGAGATATTCCAGCTGCTCCAGCCAATGAGCCAGCTTCAATTGGAGCTCGGCTCAGATGCCTCTTTACAAACACCCATAGCATACATAGGAAAACAAATGTGGCTATGTATATACAAATTATACATGCAGAAATGTATCTAGTAAATAGATACAGAAATACACGAAAAAAATAGAATATGTCGATAAATTATATCTACATGTAAAAAACCCAAAGAAATCAGAAATATACATGATGCAAAACAAAATAATGAGAACTGAAACCTGAGGTGTCAACATCATCAGTTCATGATGGAGAAGAACAAAAAGTAATTTAAAAAAGACCCCACTGATTCAGCATCTTAAATCAGAAATAACCTGGAAAGCTGAAGAAGCCTCCAGATTAAGGAATCCTTAAGGTACTTTTGACTAGGTTTGTTATTCTATTATTTTTTATCATTCCATTTCTCTTTATACTCTTCCTTTCCTTTTTCACTTATGATATAGCAAATAATACTATTTTCTTTTCTGTTTTTTCCTAACATTTTTAGTATATAATCTCATTTTTAACATAGTCATCACACTTGAATTTTTCCTTTTAGTACTTTGTACTTAGCTCTTTAGGGGAGAAAACAGTTATCCTTTCTGTTTTGTGAAATGTCTGGAGCTCAGCTGATATAGTTTGCTTCTCATTAAGAAGACAAGCATCAGTTAACCAATTTAATGGCCCTCAGAGCACCTCCGGGTCATAAAAACTTTATAAAATATGTTGGTATTTATCTGACTTCTCCGACCCTCATATCTTGTACACCATAGCTATATTTGTAATAAATGTGGATGTCCAAATTCCTTTTATCTGTTCTGCATATTCTTTTTCTTCTTACTTATGTATTCATCTTTTTCTAGAATCTACAAATTCTCTGTGCAGAAGCAAACTGAGAATTTGTATAAACTTGATCTGCACAAGCTCTACTTTGCTATTTTTCATTATTATTTCCCTACTTCAGCGGGTTTTATAGGCATTTGAGAAGCCTGACAGCAGCATTTGTAGTCAAATGTCTTTTTCTAAGAACATCATGCAATTTTGTATTTTTCGCATAAATCTTTTTTCATTAAAATATATCAACAAGAAGCTACTGCTTGAAAAAGTTATCAGTTTAAATACACCAGTGCTTTGCAGTCAAAAGTAGCTGGCATCATTTGTGCTCCAGAGCCCAAAACTTGAAATGTTCATTGTAATCATTAGTAGAGGCTTCTGTTATTTTGTAGATACAGCTGGTTTACTCTGATTTTGAACTTTTTTTGAACACATCCAAAGTTACTTAAAGCTGTGTTTTCCCTTCATTTGCAAACAACATCAGATAATTCTTTCAATAGTCCACTGCTTGTGAGAATCAGACAAATTCTTTTAGTCCTTCTCAAGACTTCCAGTGTCTGCTGCAGAACTGCCATTCATAACATTGTGAGCTTCTGAATAAAGCATAGGCAAAGCAGGACAGTGAGTATCACTCTTGGTGAGGTGGAGGCAGGAGGGCATCGGGTGACCATCTGTGGAGAAACAGGAGAAAATTAAGCAGGGGTAGATGCCGTGAGGCTGCAAAGCGGGAGGATGAAAGCAGGAGGATGATGTCTTCATTTGAAAGGAGGTTAGAAAACCTAAAACTGCTATGAAAGTGGAAAGAGAAGAAAGGCATGTGTCCCTCTGTTATGGTGTACAACCAACTCATTGCCAACAATACTGCTTATTCATATGAATGTTTTACTCCCTGTTTTACTCAACATTTTCTCCTGGTCACAAAATACACTTGAAGCCTGTAAAATTACACAGCTTCAAACATTTGTGAGCTCAGGGCACAGCAATCCAGTTCATTTACGACACACTTAGATGCTGGATCATTCAAGGACAAAGATATAATTTATTTTTTTTACTTCAAAATGCACAATTATCAAGTTCTAACGAGATAGAAACTCACAGTTTTGGCCAGCGCTACTAAAAGCTAGTCTTAAATATAGTTGGACTGCCCAGTCTGTACTACTTCTGAAGGCCAAAGCATAGCTATGTGACTTCAATGGGATCACAGCAGACCTGAATTTAATTCTTCTTTTAAAGCATAATTAAAGCATGACACTCAGTAATTTCTTGCTTAGACTGGGAAGGCATAAGACAAAGTATTACTTTTCCTTTTATTCAGGCCATAAGAATAATTTTTACACTCAGCCCAAGAATCACTCAATTCTTTTAAGCATCAAGAGCATTAAGGACTAGGTACCTTTCTTCTAAGATGGCATAACTACAAAATTCAGTGTTGTTTTTTTAAGGCAGAATTACTACAGCCATGATTGTAGCAAATTTGTTTTTGACAGATTGCTCTCAGTCTCATTTAATGGTAACTATAGTTACAGAGTTCTGCGATTATCAATAGCAAGTGCATGTTCTATGTAAGTAAATAAAGATATCATCTGAATTATGTCTTTAATTACCCCTGCATAATTAAGAGCTAATCACAACAATTTTAAAAGGATCCTTGCATTATTGAATTTTTAATTCTGTAATAGTATTGATATTTAGGTATGTGTATAATTACAGTCTGAAAATATATTCCTAGCAGATAATTTTGTTGCCTCTGCATAGGCACTGCAAAGTTTCACTTAATGGGGGGAAGATAAACCTCTGAAAATAAGTTTTGGTTAGGAGTCAATTCAACTGCAGTGCATAAACATTATATTCATAGAATCACAGAATAGTTTGGGTTGGAAGGGACCTTAAAGATCTCTAATTCCATCCCCCCTGACAAAAGCAGGGTCACCTTCCATTAGACCAGGTTGCTCAAAGGCCCAGTCTGGCCTTGAATGCTTCCAGGGATGGGGCATCCACAACTTCTCTGGGCAACCTGTTCCAGTTGTCTCACCACCGTCATAGTGAAGAAGATTTTTTCCTGAAGTCTAACTTAAATCTCCCCTCTTTCAATTTAAAACCATTTCCCTTGACCTGTTGCTACGTGTTTTTGCAAATTCTCCCTTTCCAGCTTAGAGTTAGGAACCATTCCTGCTTAAAAGAGGGAAATGTAACCCCCGAGTGTGGTGGGAGCCAATTGATTTCTTCATGCCTGTTTTCATATCAAACATACCTGAAATACAAAGTGAAGTTTACTACTAGAAAAACAAGGTCCATTTTCTGGTATGTTACATGCAGATACAGAAGCTTTATCCATCTAAGCCATGCAAATAGCCTGCGTTTAATTTTCTCAAAATGATAGAGTCACAGAAAAAACCTTAAAACAATTCTGTGAGTTTGTGACTTTTGATTCACCTTTTATTGCTCCATAACTTTTTTCTTAATAAACCACCTGCATTAGTGTGGGAGACTAGATCACGATTTTTCATGTTCTGCCCTTAGCAGTAGTGTCATCAGCATATTTTTAGGTTTGACACAGATTTGTTGCAAAAGTTAAGGAACAGTGATCGCCTTTTCCTTAAGTGATGTCAAGTTTAAGGCTAAATGTGTTATGACATAGTAAACAGCACCTATCTATATTTGTTACGAATTTTTTAAATTGTAAACATAAAATTTAAGCTCTATCACGATAAGTCCAAAGTATTTATTATTTAGAAATTTTAAATTGCAACTTCCATCTTTTTATTTTCACAGAAACTTTAAACAGTTTTTGTCAAGCCTTTCTCCTCTTTGCCACTACATGGGTAATTTCATAAGTATTACAAACTGTAGACCAAAGAGAACAGTTACGAATGAACTACTTGCTGGTATTTTTACAGAGATGATATTGTTTGGGGAGTAATACACTTGTCAACAATTATAAATGCACAAAAAGCTGTTTAAATTATAACATTACTTAATTTACCATAACAATCCTGATCTACGCAATTATTGGAATAAGTCTATAGAACAAATATGAGGAAGAAATAATACAGAATACATAACTATACAAAACAAAAACCTAAGTTTGTAATGTGGTCAGCTGTGAAATAGCAGTAACGACTG
The DNA here is from genome assembly GCA_025447955.1 of Psilopsiagon aurifrons. Lineage (NCBI taxonomy): Eukaryota > Metazoa > Chordata > Aves > Psittaciformes > Psittacidae > Psilopsiagon > Psilopsiagon aurifrons. The sequence continues at coordinate 4,534 of JAOEHY010023760.1, read as the reverse complement.
TAGCTTTCTTTAGCAAGCTACTGGTCCCTCATATGACATTAAAAATATTTGAAGTTGTTAATAATGAGTTAGCCTACTAGTTTGATTTTATTGTAGGAATTTTATTGAATTTTATTGAAGAAATTACCAAACATTGGTGTCATTTGTTAAATTTTCACCTTTCAAAATACAGCTATTGTGTCAAAATTCTCAAGCCTGTATCTGAAATGTTATTACGACTTCTATTTGTGACTGCATGACCTTAATTGCTTAATGTGCTGGAATCTATAAAAAGCACCATAGGATAAAGAATGTAGTTCTTTTTTTTTAACTTTCAAAGATATCTTCCTATGTGTGATACACAGAGGTTTCATTCATCTCTGCATTTTCTCCATTCATCACTTGTAACCATGTAAGCTTTTTTAATACCTGGCAGAATAAATGATGGCACTGAGAAATATTAGTGAAGTTTTGTCCCTTAAGTGAACAAATAATACTGCAGAAAACCTTTAAATTATCACATTACTTTGTATAGATAGAAAAAAAATCACACATTTTATTTTAATATTTTGAATTACCCATCGTGTCTTCCTTAGAGAAAAATAGTATTTCTATGTTGTCTCTATGATAACTACTGTAGTAGACACTGAGAATAGAATAAATCAAGGTTAATATCTGTAGTATGCTCCGAAGATATCAGTCTAAGCTGCATACAACCCCAAGCTACTTTAATCACCCTAGCTTGGATACTAAAATTATTGTGGTTTAAGCTCATCCATAAAACAGCAATACACAGTTCATTAGCTCTCCCCCTCTCTTCCTCCCCCTGCTCCCGGAGGGATGGGGAGGAGAATCGAAAGAATGTAACTCCCATGGGTTGAGATAAGCACAGTCCAGTAACTAAGGTATAACACAAACCACTGCTGCTACCACTAATAATAATAATGATAAGCAAAATAACAAGGGAAGAGAATACAACTGTTCACCCTTCCAGGTAACTGCCCCCAGGTTTTACGTCCTGGGCGTGACGTGCTGTGGTATGGAATACCTCTCTGGCTAGTTTGGGTCAGGTGTCCTGTCTCTGCTTCCTCACAGCTTTTCCTTCTTCCTGGCAGAGCATGAGACTCAGAAAGCCCTTGGTCAGACTAAACATTTGAGCAGTAACTAAAAACATTGGTGTTATCAGAGCTGTTCCCAGGCTGAAAGTCAAAAACACAGCACTGCACCAACTACTTAAGAAGGAGAAAAAATGACTGCTACTGCTGAACCCAGGACAAAAAGGAATATAGAAGTGGCACCAAGGCCTTCAAAATTGCCTCCACAAACATGCTGAGCTTAAGTGCTCGTCACCTACACCAATCCAAAAATTGTTATCATTTTAAAGTTGATCAATTTTTAAACCAGAGCTGTTTAACGTATACTAAATTCATATCTGCCTATTGCAGTAGAACATTACATATTGAGAGAGAAAACTACATTAATAGAGAGGCACTATTAAATGATCCTAGAAACATTTTAGCTCCAAGTGAAAAACATTGATTTGTTTTCTTGCTCTGTGACACACTGTGAAGCTGGGATAACACATACAACAGGATAAGCACAGTTATTAGCAGTGCTTCTTATTCATACATGCTGTTACAGAGATAATAAGCCTTTTGATTGATTTAGATACATTTGGTTCCTGAAGAACATTTTGCCCTGTTTGAGGCTAAATAACAATGATGTTCAAAGTGCCACTGGAGAACACTGTTGAGCTGAGAACATGACTAATACCCCAGTTGCTGTTGACACAACTCTTCCTTTCAGAAAGATGTATGGTTGTTAGGAAAACAGTCTTGTGTTACAATGAATTCACCTTGCACTTTTATTGCTATTTCTTTTGCTGATTACAATTCAACCTAACAAATGACTATGAGTGATAGTTAAGGAAACGCCAGGCATCTGCTTTCAGTCAGGTAAGTTTAGTCAAACATAGAAAACATGAAAGCTTTATACAGGATGAACACATCTAGCCAGAATGAAAATTTTAAGATGTCTTTGATAAACTAATCATCCAAATAATGCTTGTTAAGAGGACAAAATAGCACCTATTACTTCAACGCATTCTATTTCTAGCCAACCAATACATTTCATTATACATAATTGCTGCTGTACCAGTAACACTTTAGCTGGACTCTTTCAGTGTGAAGACTTCATCAGAGCAATTCACCCAAAGAAATATTGTTCCAAAAGTAATTGGTTGGCTACTGTAGTCTTAATACCCTCCAAATATACAGATTCATTATAGTGCTCCCATGAAAAGTTTTTGTTGCAAAATCTACTACCTTTGATTACTATATTTATTCCCCATGAAAAAAAGCGCAGAGTTCAGATTTTTGTTCATTGTTCACTACTAACTTTCATTTCCAGTTCATTGAAATTCTACTTGATATTAAAATAAAGCAATAGGCACAGCTCAAAAACACATTTTTATAAAAAGCCCAACACAAACAAAAACCCAACAGGATCAAACAGGTTTTTGCACACTTATTTAATCTTTCTTTGTCTTTTTGTCATACCTGCTTTGGAATACATCTTCGTTGACCTAAATGTATATCTCAAGAGCATGTGGTTTGGCTTCAGTAAAACACTGAGGCAAGAACAGTGACAGAGAGATATGATGGTCTATGTAGACTGCTATTCAAGAAAATTTAACAAACGTTCAATTTTATTCTCTTCTACTATTATATACTTAAACTACAGGAACACTCACAACATTTAGGGTGAAAGTGTAATCTGTGATCAATGCTGCAAATCCCTGGAGATCCCAGACATGGAACAAGAATAGAATATGTAGCAGAAAACTGCAATGCAGATAAGAGGTATGCAGGGCATGTCAGAGAAGCATGCTTTGGGTAAATAATGGTAACCAAGTGCTAACATCTATACCTATTTCCACAAGCCCCATTATTTATTCTAATAAATGTAGTAATTATTTCTTCTACTAAATTATGTAAATTAATGTAACAGGTAAATACATTTAAATATTTAAAAATTCATATATAAACTTATTCTAACTTTATAATGCTTTGTCCAGTATTGCATTATAAATTCAGAACATTTTTCATTGAAATAACCCCTGATCTTTACTATGAGCACTGATTTACAGTGAACACTGATCTTTACTCTGTTTTTAATACTTTCAAATTCCAATCTGTCCTGGGTTCAGCAGTAGCAGTAATTTTTCTCAGTCTTAGTAGCTTAGTGCTGAGTTTTTGACTTTCAGCCTGAGAACAACACTGATGACAGTGATGTTTTTAGTTGTTGCTCAGTAATGTTTAGTCTGACTAAGGACTTTCTGAGCCTCATGCTCTGCCAGGGAGGAGGGGAAAGTGGGAGTAAGCAGAGACAGGACACCTGACCCAAACTAACTAAGGAGGTTTTCCATACCACAGCACATCATGCCCAGTATATAAACTTGGGGCAGTTACCCGGAAGGGTTAGATCACTGCTCGGATCGGGCTGGGTATCAGTCGGCTGGTGGTGAGTGGTTGTATTGTCTTCCCTTGTTATTTCCCTTATCATTATTATTATTGATGGTAGCAGTAGTGGTTTGTGTTATACCTTAGCTACTGGACTGATTTTATCTCAACCTGTGGGAGTTACATTCTTTTGATTCTCCTCGCCATCCCTCCAGGAGCTGGGGCAGTGAGCAAGTGGCTGCGTGGTTCTGGGCTGCTGGCTGGACTTAAACAATGACACAGTCAAACAAATCTTTGTTTTAATTTGAGAGGTGGGGATTTTTCAGATTTTCTCATTCAAAAGTCCACAAGATTTTTGAATCATCAGTCCTTCACATTATCCTTCTCAGCTGTGAGGTTTTAATGATATAAACATCTTCTCCCCTTCCTCCTTCGGCTTGTCACATTAACATATTGAAACTCATCTTAAAATAGCCGTAATACTGCCATAAACACTACTAAATCAGACTTTCTGCATGCATATTGAACTTTATTTTCTATGCAGTTGCCTGTTTTAATGCACATAAAACCAAAACAAACACAAACACCCCCCCAAAAATAACAAACAAGCATAAAAAAACACACTGCAAAATCAGTCTTAAAATAGACTTAGAAGTTGCAGGAACTAAACCTCACCCTATATTTTTTGAGTCGGTGTGTCAGATTTGTAACAGCTAAAGGTATGATCCTGCTATAAAGCAAATATTGAATACCTTTTAAATCACAGCAATGATAATACTGAGCACCAATTCAAATTAAGGTAAACTGAGTGGAACCTTTCCTTGGTTCCATTGATACTTTCTTAAGCTCTCTGTTTTGAACTGGAAAATATGAGTCATAGAATCACAGAATAGATAGGGTTGGAGAGGACCTTAAGATCATTTAGTTCCACCCACCCCCCTACCCACACACCCCGCCACTTGCAGGGACATCTCTCACTAAAGGATGCCATCCAAGGCTCAATCCAGCCTGGCCATGAGCACTGCCAGTGATGGAGCATTATGATTATATATACGAAAGCTGTGAATGCTCCATCCCTGACGGTGCTCAAGGCC
>JAOEHY010023758.1:0-10984 GCA_025447955.1 Psilopsiagon aurifrons | reverse complement strand
GTGTACAGGATGTGTCCACATGCATTCCCTCACTGCACTCATCAGCTGCACCCAAAGGCCCTACAGTCTGAGAAGCATGAGAAACTTAGTGATGACTGCAGGGCATTTTAAAAAATCTCTGCTTTGACTTCAGGAACTGTCCATTTCTGCTGTATTTTGCGCAGGTTACTAGAAACAGCTTAAATACCTGTGCTATACCCAGGATCCTCCAAGTCATTCATTAAGTGTTACTAAATCTACAAGACCACATGTTAAACTACATGCTTACCATGCCTTAGTACGTATTTGAAATTGAAAGGAAGTCTGAACTTGTAGACAGTTCTAAAACACCCATCATCCTTGGAAGTTGCACATTTCTTAAAAACATCCTACACTAAAAATTTCTGTGCAGATGCAGAGTTCATACAATCAGCTAACGAGTATTGAGATACACCATCACTTCTGCCTCAGTCAAAAGGAGTATCTCCCAGTTGGCAAAGGCATTTTTTAGCTCTGTTACACTGCCGCCCACCACCACCTAGAGCTTACTTAAATAACCGAACTTCTACTAACACAAAGCTCCTGATATAAAAACTGTTGTTGCTGATCAACATCAGCTCCCACTGTGACCAATACCACTAAAAGACACTTAGTTCCAAATCCCTCTCACTTGACCCTGGTGAAAAGTTCCCTCTGCACACCAGAGTTTTCCACAAAGAAAGATGCAGTTCATTTGGGGATCCAGCTCCCTTGGTAGGAAAGACCTCTGTGATCTTTAGAGCACAGCAGTCACATCTGTAATAGACCAGTGCCTTGGTGGCAAGGCAAACTTGCACACACTGGTATACAATCAGCAAACTCATTTAAAATATTATTTCAGAATATTCCAAGGCACAAAGTAATAAATTCATTTTTTTTCCTAACCATTACCTGCTTAAGGCTGCCACAAAATTTTCACTGGAAAAGCATATAAAGCATGTTTATCAGAATTCTAATTCATATTAGGAGTAAAATAAGACATGATTTATATTATAGGTATAGTTTATTATCTTGGATGAAACTGCTAGCTAAATTCCTCAGACATCCTACAGATTGCATCTGATTATGTTTTTCAAATACTAAAGAGATGCAGTTTTGAAATTTTTTATTTTAAGACATGAGAAGAAAAAATGAACCCTTCTTCCTTGATAACCAGGAAGCCATCATCACATAGAGAACCTCCGCTATGTGTATAAATCAAATAATCCACTCTATCACTGAAAATAGATTTCCTACTGATCTGCCCTTTTATTGTTAAAGAAATACTGAGCTTTTCAAGAAAAATCCCTTTTATCTTTTGCCTTTGTCCATTGATACATGCATTTTCTCTGCCTAAGCTAGAGCAGTTCTGCAAACTCAGTTTCCCAAGAGCCTCCCCTAAGCACACCAAGGACTTCTTCCGAGGGCAGGGGAGAAGGGCCATAGAGCTCTCGAGTTGGGCCCCAGGATGAAAGCTGTGTGAAGTGACTGCATAGTACAACTCGCTCGAGGCTGGGTTTGTTTTTAACCCCCTCCTTTTCATGGCTAGCCCTCCTGCCCTGCTTATTCCTAGAAAATTACAATCCCATCTTGACTTAGGCATTCTAGATATTTAACAGGTAATTCCAAATCCAAACACAATAAGGTTTTTACTTCATCGCTAACCACTATTTAACATCAGGTTTCAGGAAAATAAGTGTTTGTGAACCCAACTAATAAATTAAGATTCTTTTCCCCTCCCCAACGGAAATCTTTTTCAGACTCAAGTTTCCCCTATCAGTATTTAAGGCACCATTAAGTTCAAGCAAGACCCATTTTTGAGGAAAACCCTAGAGGACCTGTACATTTAGCATTAGAAAATGAGAATTATTTACCAAAAAACAATGAAGCACTGCTATTTTCAAAGGGGAAAATTGTATTGTACACATGCTGTAGACTAGATATTTTAAAATGGAGCTCCTAAAGTTCAGCTGAGCATGAAAGCTAATCTTTCAGAAGTGAACATTCAGCCCCAGTTGTGCTCAAGTGTATTAGTACCAGCAAAAAAACACCAACCTTTCTATTTTTATAAATTCAACAGATATTTTTAGCTGGTCTTTTCTCAAACTACAAATTATTTTTATGGTAATATAATATTTTAAAATGAGCATGTGTGTATATATATACACAGACTCGCATACACACACATTCTCTTCAAAACACTCTCTCCATTAATTCTCACCAGACTACAGCCACAAAATTATCAAGATACCCCAAAAAATTAAAATGGAGTAAGGCCCTTCCCAGATGAAGACCTTTCATTTCAAAACAGTTTTGTTTCAATACTTAGTCCCATATCCAAGAAGAATCAGATCCCTCTGACACATTGTTATGTCCACTCCTACCCAAATTTTAACTTTACTAGAAGCACCAAATGCCTCATTTTACCTTTTAGAGGAAGTTTTTCATCCAGATTTGCAAAAGGATGGGTTTAGTTGATGTTAATTCCATTGCACCATGAAAAGGCAGGTAATAGGAGCGGCACATTACTGCTAAGGTTTCATTGCACAGAAGATAGCTTTTATACTATAGGTTTATCTTGTGCCAGCTGCTATGATAATACACTTCAGCAAAATAACATTAATTTAATATAATTTAGTACAATTAATTTAGTATAATTTTCCATTTCAAAATTTCAATGCTGTTACAGAAAAAAAATAATAAATGGAACATACCACCTTTTTTAGTCCCACTCTTATTGCCATTACACATAGAGTATTTTAACATTTACCATAATATTGACTCTCGTAATACGCTATTTGCCAAGTGTCCAACTACAGGCATGAACATTTGCTTCTTGGTTTAATGTATGCATCCTTCAATATGCACTCATAAACTAATATTGCAAATCTGGAAAGAAGCAAAACTAGATGAGAATTTTTCCTTTATTACCTGAAAAGTGCCCAAACACACAGGACCCCTTGCTCCCACACAGAAACTTGCAAAGCCAAATTACTTATTCAAGGTGATGAGAAGGAGCAACTGACACAAATGCCCACATAGACAAATATGGCCAGAGAGGCTGAGTAACATCAGTAAGCAGAGGGCTTACTGATCTTCCCAGCAAAACCCAAACCTGGGCATATAGGGAGACTTTTTAGATGACACACTCAACATTTTCTTTATTTGGACTGTAAATGTAATACTGATAAGACAGTAAAGATGCAAGATGGAAAGACATACCCTTGACATGTTCAGGGTAAAAAACCAATAGAAGCCTCAGACTAACACTATAAAATAATGCAAAAGTATTTCTGGTGGCAATCTCACATTTTGGGATGAAATAAAACTTACAGTTTTCTTAACTTTCAACAGTAATTAGCATATAACTCAACATATAATTCTGTACTCTGCATCATTTGAGATAAAGAATTGGACTAGACATGCAGATAAACATTTTGCATATGAAAACAAAATGAGAGAATGCACATTAAAAAGAGAATCATATTGAAGCATGCTGAAGCGCTCTCAAACTACATCAAACACCTGAACATTGCTAAGTGCATCAATACTATTCAAATTTCGGCACCTTCCCCTCGGAGTTACACTTGGATCTTTTAGTTAATTTTTGTATCCATCTCTTCACTGTTGCCAAATAATCAAATTCCAATAATAAATTTGACTCTGAAATTATAAGAAAGAAGAAAAAGAAATCCCACAGCAATGTTGCCTTGTGCCTGTCTCACTGGGCTCATGCAAGGATAAAATTGCCACAAAAGCGTCTTCGACTGTGCCCCATGGCATTATGTATTTATTACCAAAATCCCAGGAGGATAAAATCCTAAAAACTAAAATGACATTAAGGAGAGGAGCAGGTTTAAGGAGCAAAGAGTCTTTATTTGTGAGGTTCCCTGAAGGGCTAACCCTGTGTCTGTGGTTAAGTGTTCGGTGTATTTTAATTCTGCCTGGGTGCATCTCATGGCCTTTATGGTAAGCTTCACATTTTCTGCTAGGTAGGTAAACCCCAGGCCATTTAAGATTTTGGGGGGTCAAAACTAAGCATGTGAAGTCCATGCAGTTGCTAACCAGAAGCCTTAAAAGTACTCCAGCACTGCAAAGTCCTATGCTCTGCACTTAAAACAGCAACTGAAACAAACACAGCCTCATTTCACAAAAATACCACCTTCAAGGTCTCAAGATGTTGAGCATACTATTACCCCATGAGGAAGGGTGAAAGCAAAGGGGAAATTAGAAAATGCAAACGTTTCCAGATTATTTTTTGCTACCCTCAAATGACACTTCCAAAAATATATTTTTATATTCCACCTCTTCAAAATTTACCATATCCATGCACAATTTAAGATCTGCTGCAAGTATGTTCTCAGGGTGCCTTCTATAATGGTACCTAAGGGGGCAGTAGCAAAGGGAGAGCAGGACCAACCTTTCAGGACATGCTTTTAGAGAGCCCTCTCATACATTCCAGCATATTTTTAAATACCGTACCAAGAAGGGATTTTTTTAATAACTATTATGAATGATCAGTGTGAGGAGTCTTAAAAATTAAACATCCAACAGCATAACTTAACACACTTAGCAAAGAATTGTCTGTTGTTGCCATACTTGTTTATGTAGGAATTGCAACTGTCCAGGTTTGTTTCCACTCTTACTGTAAGCTTTTGCAGGTTTAAACAAACAAATAAATATATATATGTATTTAAGCATACTAGTCTTCTGTTCACATTTGCAAAAATAAATGTGGAAACAGAAAATAAAAATCCAAAATCACTATGCAGAAAGTTTAGCTCTTCACTCTCAAAAACATTCTAGTTTGGGCCCAGGCACAGTCCTCCACCTCTTTCTGCAGCAACGAGCACGAATATGGCCTATAAATGACACATTTTCTATCCTATCTTCTTACATTCAGCATGTTTCCCCCTGCTTGGTATTTACAGAAGTAAAACTAAAAATCAATGCCTCTAAATTACTTTTTTTAATAACTGTGTCCATTGTAGCCACAATACATCATCAGCCTCACAAAAGCATTTCCCACTGCCTTGTGAGCACAAGATACAAACCCTCATTATACTGAAAATTAGCAACACAATCCAATGCCTATCCAACAGCCATGGAAGAGAGGTGGTTGCACAAGGGATTTGGGGCTTGTTTTCCTAAAATCAGGCTCGGGATACTTCAGCATTAAAGGTGAAGCTCAGCTGTCAGGTCATTGCACTCCCCACAGCACAGCTGATAAAGAGAGAGCATGACTTACAAGGTGCACCTTTGCTACCCTCTTCTGCTCCTCTCCCAAACAAATTCCACATAGTGCATTAATTTTCTCAATAATGATCCCTTAAGGTAGGGGAAAACAAAAAAATTAACCTCCTTTTTGAAAAAACACCTCATCATTACTACAGTTGAGGTGTCGTGGACACCTGAAGGCCATGGAGCAGGCATGGTGGACCAGGTCCAGGTGGGAAGTCCATGGGGAGAGGGGAGATAGGGCCAGGAGGCTACACCAGGCACATACTCAGGTGCCCAGAGTTACCACTTGCCCTCCCCCATCATCACACACAAGTGACATCAGGGCCATTTGAATAATCAGATCACAGCTGCATGGCCTTGTGAGATACCAGCTGCTCTTGGATTGCAGAGAAGTAGTACCCAAAGCCTTGCACCACAAGTTCCATAGGCAAGAGTGCACATACGCTATGGGCTGCCACTGTCCTCTCCTCCTGTGTTGCTGCTCTGAGAGAAGAAAACCCATCTAAGCAGCAAAGATTGTCACTAACAGTGCCCTGCCTTCTCTTGCAGAGCATGACTAGCAGCAGAATTATCACAGTGCCTTCCCCACGTTTTGCATAAAGTGACCTAAACCTTTAAATATTGTAATAGCTTTCCTCCACACCGAGGGGTCTGAATGCAGAAATGCTGCATTCCTTTGGCATTCCCTCGAGATTTCAATAGTAAGTCAGGAATCTACTCCGAGCTTATTAAATACTTTGCACCTCCCCCAAAATAATTCTCCACCCTTCCATCAAGGAAACCTTGACCAGGCCCCTTCTTTCAATCGTGGAGTATCCCCTTGTCTGTTTTTAAATGCTTCCAAGGAGGAGGGGAAAGAGAAAGCCACACAAACAGCTCTCTCCTTCCTTCCACAGCAGGTAGGAAGGTAATTTTGCAAACCTGGGTGTGCCCACTTCAAATCTGAAGATCCAGCAAGGGCTGGAATGCAGTGACTACTGGGCCTAAGTATTTCACCCTGAATCACAAGCTAGGCACACTCCACCATCCTCTGGATTCAGCTTAACGTTATGGCAACCCAAGCTGACACCACCTCTTGACCTTCCTTTCTGTGACAAGGATATGGATTACCAAACCCTTACCCTTTCCTCCCATGCACCTCAGCCGCCTCTGGAGGAAGATACTCACAAACTACCTTTGTGAGCTACAAAATACACACTCTACTAAAAAAAGATTAAAATCTATCTATATATAAATATATAGGTTTATATATATATAAACCTGCTTAAGGAGGCTGTGAGGAGCGGAACTGGGACTGTCCATGAAGCAGCCTCACAGCAGCCGAGGTCAATACAATGTATTGAATAATTTCAGTGCGCTACACAACAACTTTTGCTCTTATGAAGGAATAACTTGACCAAACTATTAATCATGTGCACATGCTGAAAGACAGACTTGATGCACCCACTAATGGCGTCACATCTCTGACCCTGTCTCACACATTGGAGTGCACAGGGCTCCATGGGAAGCGCTTCCTGGCCCGGCAGTGTGCAAGCGTTTTGGGTGGGCCTCATGAGCAAACCCCCCCTCACCCGCATCTACACCTTCCCCTGGTGCAAAGGGATACAAAGACTTCAAATAAGTTACTTTAGAAGCACCTCAATAACCGCCTTCACCAAAACACTCAACATATGCAAACTGTTACCAACCAATTCTAAATACACGCCCAGCAAGTAACCTTATGGAGACAGGACAAAAAAATCCAACTTTTTGAAACACCCCCCCTCCAAAAAATAAAATAAACCCAAAGCCACCACAACAGCAAAGTATTACACATCTATGAAAGGAATGAGAGAGTCGCTTTTACATATGGAGGCCACTGAATGAATTTTAAGTGGTTTTCTATATTTGATTTTGGGAGAAGGGGAGCAGAAACAAAGAGGAAGGAAGTGCAGTTATGAGAAATGCAATTTAATTTTCTGTTAAACAGCAGTATAAATCTGAACTCTATCTAATGCATTCCAACATGATACTGCACAATGAAGCAGTGTTTTAACAAATAAGGGCTTTGGGAGAAGCGATAGGGGCATGCTGATACAGTTACATTTATGATTTTTAAAATGTGCCTATATGTAGGCAACTCCTGCCTAGGAAAGTGCTGAAGTTCACTGCAGAATTCTTTTCAACAAGTTACAGACAGATGCATGTTTCTGATAACTGTTATCCACAGACAAATAGGAAAACATGCTACCCAGTGTGAAAAATGGACTTTTACACCATTTCAGCTGACAGGACAGGAACATACTTCTAAACACATTAAATGAAGACATATATATGTGTGTGTGTGTGCAAAAGTTGGGGGGGTCAGCAGTGATTTTAAATTTACCTTTATACGAGTAAAATTAATTTGTTTTCAACATCATAAATAGAATGCTACATGTGTAAGCTTAAGATAAATGAATTTATTGCTATACTTATTACAGAGACTAATAAGAAATTGCCAATTCTTGTATGCCCCATAGTCTTATTCTTAAATCTAAAATTATATTCCACCTACAACAATATCTTTGTATACAAAGGATCTGAAATATAGGGTACTGTAAATCAGAGCAATATGCCTTGCATATTAAATAGGAGCGCATACAGCACATTAATTTCCAATGAAAAGCATCAAATAAACACCATCACATAGATTAACATGGTATTAATTGATCCAGGGAGGAGTTTCACAACACACATAACTGAAGCAAAAATCCTCCATATTTTCTCAAGAGGAGCTTTCTTTTACCACTAAATAGTGATTAAACTTCTAAATCTCAAAATACCAAGGTACAATGCCATAAAGACAGCCAAGTCACCTTTTCAAATCAACTAGTTTAAAAAGGACCATACTTTTAAAAACAGCCCTGAAATAGTAGAAGCCCCTTCTAACGAAGTTACACAGGCAGACATACTTCCCAGATTGAATAATGGAGTAGAGGAACAAGCACGTGGAAAGTTTGATCTATTTTGTTTTACCCTTTAGTTCATGCCAGGTTTTCTATAATCTAAGTATTTGTGAAAGAAATGGGCTGAATTGCTATAGGCAGTGTAAAAATACTACCCTGCTTTATTGCAAGTATTGCTTCTTTACATGAGGCCCAACAAAATTACTGCCTTCCAAAAATTAAACATACGTTTAGAAATTAAGGATGTATAAATCCTGCCCTTATTGGGAAGAAGTCATTCCCCTGCTGCTTCTACAGACCAGCTCAAAACAGTGGTGAAAAGATCATCTCAAATACAGATGAGACTTCTACTATGTGCCTATAAAACGCTGCAGACTCCAACATGTCAGGATCAAAAAAATATGTATACCAATATATTTACAAGATGCATTTTGTTGCTGGAGCAAAGCTGGTGAGCTTGCCCGTTACACAGTTCACAACACCACGTTTCATTTCCTCATAATACCCAGATTTTAACCCTACTCATGGAACTTTAAATTTTAGAATCTTCACAATCCTTTGCCATCAGCCCATAATAACTCACTTCTCCCACAACAAATGTCCCTTCCCCCCCTCACACACCCTCTAATAAATTAAATACTACCGCTGTTGCCCAGCCGAGAGACTATATTAGATATACATGGGGTAATTCTAGAAAACCTCCAGGATAGCACAGAGTGCACGCCTGTGGGTTTGAGAAAGCGCTCCATTTATCTACAGGGAAAAGAAACACAAACCTAAGCATTTTTAAAATTACTTCTCACTGGGTAACGGAGGGCAAGGGGGAAGCAAGAGAAGGGGTCTAAAAAGAAATAAATTACCTTTGTCTTTTAGGGACTGAATGTTCAACTTCTATGAGTTTCCCATGCAGCTCCACTTTACCTGCAGAGAGAAACGGAAAGGGGAAAACAGCTAAGCGCGGCTCCGCGTCCCACGAGTCCCCATCTCCCGGCACGGGCTTGCAGGGGTGCAAGGCAGGAAGCGGGAGAGCAACACGTTAGCCCATTCATCGGCGACCGAGGCACCGGCGGAGCGGGGACCCGGCACACTCCCGGGCAGGCGGCAGAGCCCGGTACCGAGCCGTGGCTCCCCTCAGCGGGCCCCCTTCCTCCGCCCAAGCCCCGAGCTCGGAGAGAAGCGCGAAACGCCGTGTGTGGCAGCCGGGCTCGGCTCTGCAGAGCCACCCCGTCCCAGGGAGGGGGGCCGGGGGCTCCGCTGCCCCTCGCGCCGCCGCCGGGCCTCCAACTTCGGGCAGATTTCTGCGCGGAAGCGAGCGGGAAGGGAGCCGAAAGGAGACACCGAGCCCAGCCCGAGCCCATCTTTTCCAGGGAGGCTCTCCCAGCAGAGCTCCGCAAAGCCGCTTCACGCGGAGAAAGAAATCTATTTCTATGTATTTAAATTGGTTTTTTTAAGCACACGAAAACAGGATGTCGGGGCTGGGAGCCGGCGCGCTGCTGGAGGCGGTGATGGGTGCGTGAGAGCAGCGAAGAGAAACCGAAATAAATAGCAGTGCCGCGCGGGGGGGGGCAGGCAGGGCTCCCCCCAGTCCCAAGTTCGGGGCAATTCGGCGGCTCGCCCCCGACCGTGCGGCCTGCGCTAAGCCGCGGGGAACCCCAGCCCGCTGCGGGGGGAGGAGGCCCCGGCGAGGGACTGCGGGGGGGTCCGCCTGAGCTCAAGGCGGGGTGTGCAGCGCTGCCCCGCGGAGCGCAGCCTGCTTCCCGTCACTGCTCTCCCCCGTACCCCCCCACCTCAGCGCAGCGAGGGCCCCCGGCCGGGCAGGGCTGGCAGCGGGGTTTGGAAAAACATGGGAACCGCCGAGCCGCTGGTCCGGGCTCCCGCCCCTCCCCGGCCCCGCTCCCCAGCCACGCCGGGCCGGACCCTCCCAGGGGGCTGCCGCCGCCACCGCGCAAATCCTCCGAGGCGAGGCCGGGCGGCCCCGGCCGCGGTAGGGAAACAGCAGATCGCACCTCACCTGGGGGCTGGGGAGCAGGATGGAGGGGAGCCCTCCTCCCCAACCTTTACCCCCATACCCTCCACCCCAAGACCTGCAGCACGGCCCAGTCTCCACGGCCGCGGAGGACCGCGGGAGGCGAGAGCCGTCGGGGCTGTGGGGAAGACGAGAGGGGAGTGGAAGGGGCTGCTCACCTGAAAGTGCCTCGATGGCCTTCATGGCCCAGCTCTCGTCAGGGCAGTCCACGAAAGCGTACCCCGTCTTCACCAGGAACTGGCCTGAGAAGGGGATCTTGGAGTCCTTAAAGAGACTTTCCAGGTCGAGGGGGCTGACGTTCTCGCCGAGGTTGCCGATGTAGAGCTTGTTCATCTTCCTGGCGGCTCGGGGAGGCGCGCACCGCGGGCTGCAACCCTCGTCTTGCGAGAGGAGGTGGGGAGGAAGGGAAAAATAAAACAAAATGCGATGGAGGAAGGAGAGAGAGAGAGAGAGGACAGGGGAGGGGAGGGAAAAAAAAAATCAGATCTGCAGTTTGTGTCCCTCCCTCTCTCTCTCAAGGGGTAAAAAAAAAAAAAAAAAAAAAAAAAAAACAAAAAAAAAAGCTTTGCCAAACGGGAGCCCTAAGTGCCTGCCGTGCTACCCGGGCGCATGGGGGGCGCGGGGAAACACCCAGCGCCGCGGCCGCGGATGGCGGGCTGAGGAGAGGAGGAGGAGGGGAGGGGAAAGGAAAGGAGAAAAAAAACTACTTTTTTTTGTCTTGCCCCCGAGCCCCTTTGGCAGCAGCAGGCGGACTATGGAAATGTCACACTACGTGCATGCAGGCGCCGCCTTC
>JAOEHY010023754.1:0-11837 GCA_025447955.1 Psilopsiagon aurifrons | reverse complement strand
AGTGGTTTGTGTTATACCTCAGTTACTGGACTGTTCTTATCTCAACCCATGGGAGTTACATTCTTCTGATTCTCCTCTCCATCACTCTGGGAGCTGGGGGAGGAAGGGGGAGAGGGAGCGAGCGGCTGCATGGTTCTGGGTTGCCAGCTGGGCTTAAATCATGACAGCTCTTTTTGGCACCCAACATGGGGCACAAAGGGTTGACATAATGACAGATCTGACCAGAGTGTATCGAATCATATTTGTGATAAGCACTGAATTTCCAGGTTAAACTGCAGTTGGAAACAAAGACAAATTCCTCACAAGGAGAAGTGTGGGAAGGATGGTGCTGTGCTAACCGACAAAGCAGATCATTCTTCTACTACAGCTTCTTATGACTGTAGTGTAGCAGAATTAATGTTGGCTTAACTGCCTTCCCAGGAATTGGCACAGAAGCTACAGCCAATGCTGAATTTGTTTAACATAGATGTGAGAAATAATACAATAGGTAACAATTTTAAGTATATGCTGATTAGAGAAAGAAAGTCTGAGACATATTAGTTTTTAGCAAGAAATGTCAGAAAACAACAAAAAAATCCCAGCCTATTAATTGAAACAATTGAGGCATGGTTTTGGTGTCAGTCTTCCATTTCTAACATACACTCCCTACTGCACAGCTAAAACTTAACTGACCTCGCCTTTATCTACATTTAAGAGTTCTGTTACTTATCATGGGTGTTTTCCATTTGTCATATATATGCTAATGATGCCCAGTGCACCCTACTGATTTTTGCCATGTCGTTCTACATGTCTTTTTATAAATGCTTGAAAATATGTTGGTGTGCATTTGCTGCAAAGTCTGAGCAGACAAGGATTTGGGGGAACTTTAAGATTCAGGCAATTGTTTAAGCACAGCCATGAATTTAAATAGTCATTGTCTTTCCACAGACATTATTTTGTCACTATCTTTCACACACATTATTTTCAGGTGTATGGGCATGGTTAGCAAAGGAAGCAAGACTCCTACACATGCTTACCTGCAAATAACACCCATATAAACCCTGGTAACATAAAATCGATGTGGCTAAATACAGAGGGAAACTATTGTTATATTTACCCCAGATAATAATGAAAGTACAGTTCTGCTAACATTGGTTTCCAAAACACTTTCTTTATTACAAATACTACTTTTCTCAGAAGGTAAACTGAAGCAATTTGTAAAGCAGTGAGTTTTTAATCATATTCCAAGTGCAGCTCTCAACACACTCTTCAGTGTGGCTTGACACTCATTTAAGTACTGCAAGACTACTTATGAGTTACAAGCAGCAGAAGCAAAATGAAACAATCAAAGTTTAAATTGAACTGGCTGCTTGAAAGACCCTGTTTATGAAGAAAGAACATGTTTGTACTGTGTTAATATTCTCATGTAGGTCAGAGACATCTAAAAAATAGTGTAAACTTGCTTGGTTTAGGCAGTTCTCTAGACTAATAGAATTTCTCCTCTGAAGTTGTGGAAGAGAAAAGGCTGGCATCCTCCTCAGGCAGCAATAGTGAGACAGAAGCCAAAGTCCTTCTACTTTCCTTCTGGCATGAGCTGTTTTTTCTCTAATACCACTTTAAATAAGAAACTTGCTTATAGAAACCTAATGGTAGTGGAAACTCCTTGGCTGAACTTAAATCAACAATCCTCATGCCAGTTGCCTGTTAGCAATATAGATATACTTTGTCTTTTGCTGATAAGCACACTGAAATCTGTAAGGATATACTCTGTTACCTCTTTTTAATTAAAGATAAAAATCCAGTGTTTTGTGTTACTGAAACTGAGCCTGATTACCTATCTTGAGAAGCTGAGCTATTGCTGTACTGAGGACTAGGAAATGTTGTTTATCAAACTGAGCAGAACTGGAATTGGAACAAAATTTCTGGGCATTGTTTGAACAATAGCTCCTTTCCCTTCAATTCTCAGGACAAAGTAAATATCATAGATTGCTGGTAAACATTTTTCCCCTACCGATTTTATTCATGCCTTAAAGGTCTTGTTAGCTTGTTTCTTGCAGAATGGATGCCTAAAGCTGTAAGAACCTTTCAGGGTAAATCGTTACATAGATCACAACTACAACTATGGGCTTTTATGGTCTTGTTTCCAAAACTCATCATAAGAAAATTACTAGCTGGCTGCTATTTCCTATCTCTTTTCATAGCATCTGTGGTTGTCTTCACACTAAATGCTTACAAATATCTGAGTAAGAAAAGAAGAAAATTGTTTCTGCAATTTAAAAGTTACAAAGAATATATTGTAGCGAAGGGTCATCACAAGTTTACATTTTAGACTCCATTGATAAGTTTTTACTCAATTTTTCAGAATGAGCATTTTAAGTATTAAAACCTCCAAATATAGGGCATCAGGCTCGAAAATAGAGCCGTCCTCCAAAAGCACTGTGCAAAAGTTTCTGGTCAGATTTTTTTAATTTAAAGAAAACAAAACCAATAGTGATTCATAAAATTGTATTAATCCAGACGCAACTACCTTAAACATGAAAGACTAAATGTCTTGCCATGAGACATGCAATCTCATCATTGAACAAGCTCTTCAAAATGCACCTTCTTCATTCTGATTTATCTATCCATGAAATGGCATGCACAAGAAACCCATAGATTAATGTTTTATATAGCCTTAATAATTCTCACTTGGAAGAAGAATATTCATTATTATTTGAAAATTGAAAGTCAAAATGAAAGCAAAAGATTTCTCTGCTGCAAGCAAACATTTTGCAAAGTTCAGTTGCCAAGTTCATTTGCTAAATTCTATTTCCAGTTCTTGCACACGCAAATGTGTGTCCAGCAAGCCTTTCTATAGCCATAGTCCCACATCTACCAGAATTGAGGTTGAAATTTTAAAACATCCCCGTAATTTTCTAGATGATATTTTGAATATGCAAGTGATTTATGTTAACAAGAAGTAACCATTCCAGTGGATTCACAGCCCCTCCGAAAATTTTCTGAAGGGATTATTCTAAGGATTTATTTCTAGGGGTATTTACAGGTATTATTCTAAGAGTTTCTGCAGAGAAGAGCTTGAGTTCAGCATGTTCTGACCTACTATAATACATTTTCAATATAAAATAATAGTAAATTTCTTAAAAAAGAATAAGCTGTACAGCATCTTACTGATATAAATTCTGTAATCACAATGGTGAGAATATCCCAAAGGAAAAAGCTTATATTCCAGAACTTTCCAGTGCATGAACCACTGCAGTTTAGACTTTTGACTCAAGTATGAAAATGACAATTCACCACACTGTAAAAGTACTCTATACAGCAAGTAGAAGACAAATTCATTTAGGAAATGTTGTGTCATGTACAGCAGGGATGGGAGTTTCAGAAAGTCAAGACATGGCACCACATGATCCATGAAGTGGTGTCATTGATGCTGGGATAGATTAGTCAACTCAACTAAACTGGAAGCTGGTTCAGTTATGGCTGCACCACACCACAATCAGCCATGTAGATGTACTAGCCCTTGTGTTTTCTAAACTGAGTGGGAATTAAAACATGGGTTTGATATATAAATGCTGACCACATTGGCTCATGCTGTCGAGATCTTATCAAATTTTCTTTTCTCCAGACCTTAAAATATGACTAAATTAACATCACCTGTTCCCCCAATAAAGCTGAGGCTCATTTTAAAGTAGAATCAAACAGAAGAAGTTCTTAGAAAAATCATAAATTTAAAACCTTCCTCAGCTATGTGTCTGACATGGCACACATACTCTATAACTATCTATGTCCATCTTGTCTAACATGACATATGCTGTCAAAGAATGACAGCCGGTTCTTCACTTGAATTTAATTATGGAAATACGATTAAATCACTGATTTAAAAAAGGTTTCATATTATTGTGATGTGACCAAACCCAGAATTTTGCTTTGAGTCTTTTTGGGTTTTTTTAAACATCTGGAATCCAGAGAATAATTATCTTAATTAAGATGTATGAAGATCATTGTCTATTTGGTATTTGTATATTTAGCACTTTCAAATATGTGTCCACTTCATTAGCAGATGCCTCCACTACCTTTTCCCATTGTGATACAAAACATCTCTTTTTTCTCTCTCTGAGTGCCTTTTAAAATGCAAATAAAATCATCTAGGACTGAATAAAGATGAAATTTACATCTTGTCAACTTCTATGCTGAAAAGAATAAAAAGTGAGACTCGGGGAAAAGGAATGAAAATAAAGTGCACCTTGGTAAAGAATCTCATTGATGACTGTTGTCAGCTTCAGGATGGTGTCATGACTTTTCCTTCAGGAAAGCAGAGCTTCATCTATTATGGGTCATGCTGGAAAGCCTGATCAAAGATTGTTTTCTCTGTTTCTCGTGGAGAGGAAGGAACTAGCAAATAGGTACTGTGCAGGGTTTCCTGTAAAATCAACTTCCACCTCTCTGTCCAGTATATTTACCACCACTGCCAGCAGTGTGAATGAGAAAATGCTGGAAATCACAGGTACAGGTATTAATTTTTCAAACAACCTTTTAATACAAACAATTTGATTCAAGAAAATCTACATAACTACAATCAGTCTCAAAGTACATTAGCATCATTTCAGTAGCTTGATTTCAAGTTGTCACAGCATTCTAAGACAATATTGAGGCATTTGGAATAGTAAAATGAATGATAGCCAGATTTTGGACATGGGTGATGCTAATTACAAGAAGTTAACTTTCACTTTGTCTAGCATGATATGACTACACAGAAAAGCAAAGATGTCCTAATATGTTGAGTTGTCTTCTTTCTAGACAAGGTGCTGTTAAGCTAAATCTGTCTGGAATCAATAAAGAGGTTTCATTTTGCTTAGTTAGACTGATCAGGAATTTTAAAGGACAAATCCAAACCCTTTTGAAGCCTAAGAAAGGAAAGTTTGAACTGATATGTTAACTTTCCTGTGAAGGTTTTTCCTGCCTTTCCATGCTGAGTTTACTAACCCAAGTCAAGTGGCTTTACTTCAAGGAAGCAGTGAAAACAGAAAACTCAACACCTGGCTAGTCCCAGAGTTTCATTCCCCAAACAGTGGCTCTGCTGAATAAAAAAAAAATTACAGTTTCTGGTGTTAATGAAGTAAAAATCCATGCAGTAGCTGGTAATTTAGGGGGCAGGAACTTGTACATTTCACGATGGAGGAACAGCAGTGAAACTATGTGTGGGATTACCCCTTCATCTTTTATCCTTTGTTCTTGGAAATCACTTCCTGAAGGCTATATCTGCTTGGATTTTTATCAGATTGCATTTTATACTTGCATGAAACAAAGCTGTTAGTCAGTAAGTTGTGTTGCATTGACCAGATAAGACAGCTGTATTCGCCTTCATCAAGCTTTCTTAAACACAAAGAATGCTATCTTACCAAAGGTGTTTGGCCATGAGGCCTTTCTTTTAAATCAATCTGTGAAATAAAACATCCATGTAGTTTCACTCATAATCGCTAATTATGTTTATTTCTAATTAACTTTTCCTTTACAGATGGCTTGTGAGGAAGAACTTAACATCAAAATACATTTCTAAGTCATTTTTTACTGATGTGCCTTTAACTAACTCTCCCATCTGCAACTCAAATAAGCATGTTTCTGTGTCATTTGATTTGGAATATTTACTTCTAATCTCACATAAATCTCAATATAATGTGTAACACCATAGGTACTGGGCATGTCATATTCTGTAGCATAACTCACATCAAGTCTGAAAAGTAAAGGAAATTCCTACATTTACTAGCAGGAGCTGACATACAGAGAGGCTCAATACTTTAACGAAAGATTAGGGATCAGACATTTGGAGTTCCTTGCTCCTAGGGGAAAATCAGAACCCAAAGGCAGTGGTTTCTCAGGCTTTCTGTATCAAGGATAAGGAGCTCTGTGGGTTTTAGGCACTTCTATGACTAGATGTTTCACTGAAGACAGAAGAAATGTAGGTAGAGAAAGGAAATCCAGTTTCAGACTTAAGAAAATTCAGACTTAAGCCCATGTAAATTCCAACTCAGCAGCAAAATCCTCTGTGTCATCAAGCAGTGAGGTGACATCTTGTCTACTATCTGTGTCAGGACAGAGGTTGATTACTTGTTTGTAAGAGTCCATATCATCACATTAACTGCTGGCTGTCAAATCCTACATACTTGGGTCCTTGCAAGGCTATTAATTGCAGTTTAAGATGTAAAACGTATAACCTAGTACACAGTCATTATTTTGATGTGTTGGCTGCTATGAAGTGACGAGTACAGCACTATGTTTTATAATATATCTTTCTGAAAAGTCATATAAACCTTAGGTTAGTCTTCAGGGGAATACAAATGAAAAAATAAAGCAAAACAAAATGAGGTACAGCACTGTGAAATGTTAAATTCTATGATAACAAACCCTAACTTTTTTCCTGAATAGCAGTGACTTTATGTGATACACTTCTGTTAAATTGTATGATAGGCAGTATTTTTTAGTATTTCAAAGTAAAAAAGCATTCTGGATTGGCTATCTTTCTGTTACCCTTGAAAACAGATATTTTGGTTCCTGATGTTGAAGAAAGGCTGTCCAATTATCAGAAGCCTTCATCCAAGACAAGATGGTTAAAATCCTACCGAATACACCAAAATCTGCCCTGAAATGCAGACAGTCCCCTGTGGTTTTCCATCAGTCAAACTGCATATGGAAGGTCCCTCCACCTACCTCCTTGGAAGGAGGTCCAGCAGTCCTATCAGCATTGGGTTTTTGAAGGCGGTTCTTTAAAGAAAGGGTTCCTCATCATTAAGAAATATTTCCCTGGGGCTGAAGATGCTGTAAACGAAATAAAACAGAGCAGAAATATCCAGACTGGAATGATTTTTACTCTTTTCCTCTGTAGTTGATAACAACACCATCTGCTCAAGGATTTTCTGCTAGCAGGCTAAAGTCATTGAATAAACTGCACTCTCCAGATTGTTTGCTCCTCCACTCTATATAGCAATCTACAATTGTTGATTAATTAAAGTCCAGAGTTCCCCAATGAGATAGGGAGGTACTATTATTCCAGATGAGGAAACTAAGGCAGAGAGAGTTTACCTGACCTGTGAAAAGCAGCTGGAAAATTCAGTTTTAAATAGTAAATCACCAGAGTAACTTTCCACATCATTACACACCAGCCTGAAATATTGTCAAATGCCTTCTTTTTACTATTTTTTGGAGAAGTGGGAATTTGGGGAAGGATCTCAACTAAAAGTTCCTTTCATATACCTTCAGGAGTAGCTGCAACTGATAGTGATAAATAATCAAAAGTATATATTGCCATCTGATGTCAGACTGCTTTGCCTGGTTTATAATCTGAAATTTCATAAGGCAAGGGTTTCTATGACTGCATGAGTTCCAAAGTGGAAAATCGTATGTGGAAACACATACCAGATGATCTCAACTATTGCATTTGATGTTCAAACTGCACTTGGAGTACTGTGTGCAGTTCTGGTGTCCTCAACATAAAAAGGATGTGGATTGTTGGAACAAGTAAGTCCAGAGGGGGGGCACGAGGATGATCAGGGGACTGGAGCACCTCCCAAATATGAGGATAGGCTGAGACAGGCTGTTAAAACTTAAACAGGGGATGTTTAGATTGGATGTATGGAAGTTCTTTACTGTAAGGGTGGCGAGGCACTGGAATGGACTGCCCAGGGAAGTTGTGAATGCTCCATCCCTGGCAGTGTTCAAGGCCAGGTTGGACAGAGCCTTGGGTGGCATGGTTTAGTGGGAGGTGTCCCTGTCCATGGCAGGGGGTTGGAACTGGATGATCTTGAGGTCCTTTCTAACCCTAACTATTCTATGATTCCTCACTCCTCAAAATAAAATACATGGTTAAAAAAAAGGATTAAAAGGGTTAAATTACCAACCTGGTGCCTGTCCAACAGGAATTCAACTCGGAACTGAAAACTTTTACATAAGCAGAAAAACTAAATAGGCAAACAAATGAAGTTTGAAGACAATCCAGGAGACTCACATAATGAAGACAAATACACCTTCTTACCACCAAGGGGCTAAAAAATAATTGCAGACTTCTTATGTACAGATTATTTGTATAGCAACATTTGTATTCACACTCTGTGTGCAGTTTGTGCATGTACAGTTCTGTAAACTGCATTTAGATTTGTATATATTATTTAGCATATATAAGACATAAAAAGCAGTAAAGGTTATAATCACTGCACCCTTAAGCTTACACTGCAATTTGACCAAGAATGGTTGCATGGCAGTATTTCAGAAAGGAAGAGATATAATTAAGAATCTTTGAGCCTTGAGTTAAGGAGAAAAGAGATTGTTCTTGGCAGTGAAAAGGCCAGTCCCACAGCACGGCTGAGTTCTGCAAAGTGCCTGCAATCAGAAGATGCAGAGTAGAGCACGTGATGACCTCTGCTGTGTTTGGTGGCAATCATCTTGCTGTCACTCTGTGACCATGAGGTGTCATCAATGGGAAAGAAGCTCAGCAGGGCCAGAAATACCAGCGCAGGAAATAGAAATGGTCTCAAATGATCTCTCTCATGCATTAGCAATGAAATTACATTAACAGTACACATTGTATAGAGTTAGAGATGAAAGGTTTAAAGCAAGAAATGAAATATGTGTAAAGTAGAGCCAGAGTGCCAGGGCAAGACATGATGATGGTTAGATGAAACAGGAGCACAAGTATATCTTCCTGCAAACACTATTATTTTGTCCTGACTACTCTGGATAACTTTGGGTAGACATAGTGATAAACCGACAAAAAACTCAGGCACTGTGTGTGTTTGCATTGTGACTTCCAAATTCAGGATAAGCACTACCAAATTAAGAAGCAAAATGTAGAACATACCTGGGCAAAGACATCAGAAGGGAGAGGATTATATTGGAAGTTTGCCACAGCCCTTTGCAGCAATGTTATTTTCTCCATTACTTTAGATACACGATATTTAATATTAATTGATTATATTCCCTTTACATGATTCTTAGGCAGTTACAGCTCTAGGTTTTTTTATTTTAGCATTTTCTTCTTGAACAGAGATTAAATTATTCTCTACTTTAGTACAAAATTTCAAATGTCCTATTCATCTCACATCAAGAAAATTATCACTTCTTGCATCAGCAATTTAAACTGGCCTCTGCTGAATGAAAATTGATGCTAACAACTGGTAAAATGCCAAGTAAACCAAATGGTACTTGCTGTATTATTTTTGCATTGCAATAGCTTGTCCCCAAACGCACAATACCCTTGACAACTGTCAGCCTAAATTCTGATCAGACTAATTCTGCTGTAGATCCAAACTGAACTACTTCAATGAGCTGAAGAACAAATTTTCCATTTACCAAACATGTAGGCTACTGGCTTCATTCCATGGAAGATGCAAATGCTGACTGGGGAGGCTATCAGTTGTGGGAAAAGATGTGAAGAGCTAAGTCAAAATAGCTCATGGTTGGTTTGAGGTGCTGGAAAGAAAATAATACTCATGAAAATAGAGTTTTGTATTGAAACAGAGGGCCCACTGGAGATATGAATTACTTAAAATATAGACAGACCTTAGTGGTTCAGTATGTTTCATACAGCTGTAACATTTTCAGAGCCCAGAACCTTGCTGAGATTGGTGACAGTCTAATAGAGAAACTCAAGTTCCTGTCCCAGAAATCTTGCAATCCAAGCCACAGAGAAAGAGGTGAATACACTGAGGAAAGGGATGAAGGAAGTAACACTGAATGCTTCATTTCTAAGTAATAACACCACAAAAATATTCTGATAAACAGATACTAAGAAGGCCTCCATGTTAGATTTACATTCATCATGGAATAAGGAGCTGGGTTTTTTTTAAAGAGACACCTTTCACATCATTGTCCCCTGGACCAAAAATTCACATTTATGTAAAAAACGTTTAGTTTATTCTGCAAGACAGAGATGGAGCATTTAAAAATGCCACCATTTGGAAGCGGGTGCACACACACGCAAACACACATAAACTTTTTCTTCAGAGAATACAACTTCATACCATGTGCTTCCTCCATACTGCTTTATTCTTTCCTCTGTGCTGCCTCATCAATCCAGGATTTAAGTTGGGTTTTTTTGTAAGTAGTCCCATTGCTTTTTTGCTTGTGAAGTATTACAGCTTCCGTGCAGTAAAATTTTTTGTGCAGCTCTATGTTGTTACAATGCTGTTTCACTGTAAGGTGTTTGACTTACCATTGTTGCAAAAAACCACCAGCTTCTTGTACACATATAACAGATACCCTGAATGTTCTCCAGATGTCTATCTGAAATAGATTACTTCTAATTAAAAAAAAAAAAATCCTGCAGATCTACTGCTGAGAATAATGATGTAAAAAATAGACACCTTTCTTAGTCTAGGCAGTGGCCAGTCTCGTGTATGATATATCCACCCTGGTTTTCAAGTGTGGGGCTGTTTCTAGGATGACTAGTACTAAAGACAGTAAGTTTTCCCTCAAGTGGTTTATTAATAGTGGTATCACCTTGTACTGTACTTATCTTCTAGCTGCACACCACATTTCTGTGCCTCTATTTTCAGTGTAGGGCTGGATGAAAATACCCTGAATCATTCTATGAGATGGAGTGTAGTTCTTCATTGTGTCTTTCAGGATGGCAATAGCTTAATGATGGTTATCTTTGTATTGCTGTTGTCTGCTGGAGACTGCAAAGTAAAACTGGGCAAAGAGAGACTAACTGCCCACACTGTGCAATTAAATAAAAGGTAGTAATGTCAACATACTAAAAAAAAAAGGGGGGGGGGGTGGTACATAGTTTGGTTATTAATGATAGCAAATGTGCACAGAAGTAAGGAACTGGCTGGAAGAATTAGACCCTTTCCCTGCCCTTGTTTTGTGACAGAGAAACAAAAGAGCAGAACTGGTTGAGTAATGAACAGAGCCTCTGATTTCCAATCTTGCTGTATTCATAGGTATTATACACAACTTTTGTTTCATGCCAACAATGTACGGTGGTTCAGTGGTTTGGTTCTTTTTTTTCTCTGTGTTTCTTTCCCTCCTCATACATCACTGAAAAGCTGACTTACCTCCTCTGCTAGTGATATGTTCAGCTGCCCAACCTTGGCTCTCTTGGGCTCCTCTTACAAAATGGTCTCCACAAACATTTCTCATCTCTGCACTTGATCCTCTGTGAACTTACCTCCCAGCCTGTAAAATCATGTGTCATTAGCAATATCACTGTTCTTTAACAGATAATTCACCTATCAGGCTCCCTGGAAGTCATTCCCAGTGTCTTCCACACACTGAAAGGGTACTGCAAGGAAACAAATGTTCAATGTCTCCACTCCGTTACCAAAACATTAACAGAGTCTTTCTTTCTCATTCCTGGCTGAAACAAAACCTTTGAGTTTTTAATGAATTGCTTTAAGTTCCCCTTAACTGAAAGTTGGGAGAATAAAATTTCTTAGTATCACAGAATACTTGGGGTTGGAAAGGACCCTAAGATCATCTAGTTCCAACCCCCCTGCCATGGGCAGGGACACCTCACACTAAACCATGCCGCCCAAGGCTATGTCCAACCTGACCAGGAAAATGCCAGCGATGGAGCATTCACAACTTCCCTGGCAACCCATTCCAATGCCTCACCACCTTTACAGGAAAGAACTTCTTCCTTACATCCAATCTAAACTCCCTGTTTAAGTTTGAACCCATTACCACTTGTCCTGTCACTACAGTCCCTAATGAAGAGTCCCTCTCCAGAATCCTTGTGGGCCCCCTTCAGATACTGGAAGGCTACTTCAACAGCCCAAACTTTCTCAGCCTGTCTTCATACAGAAGGTGCTCCAGTCCCATGATCATCCTCGTGGCCCTCCTCTGGACTTGTTCCAACAGTTCCA
>JAOEHY010023752.1:0-17925 GCA_025447955.1 Psilopsiagon aurifrons | reverse complement strand
CAGGAGCAGAGGGAAGAAAAAGGGGGAAGTGAGTGAACAAACTGCATGGC
The DNA here is from genome assembly GCA_025447955.1 of Psilopsiagon aurifrons. Classification (NCBI taxonomy): domain Eukaryota; kingdom Metazoa; phylum Chordata; class Aves; order Psittaciformes; family Psittacidae; genus Psilopsiagon; species Psilopsiagon aurifrons. Next base: position 17,875 of record JAOEHY010023752.1, on the reverse strand, counting down.
TGATTTATGGCTTAAACCACGACAATGCTCTATAAAATATTTATACATATTTCTTCATTATTTTTATTCCACATTAATATCTGGCTGGTGCATTCTGATAGAATAAGGAACATACAAGATAATACTAAATCCAAGTTAATCAATTTAATGAATATGTGTTCAAATTGCAGGAGGCATTATAAATTCATACAATAAAATAGGCTTCAAGTTTTTTTCAGAATTCAAAAAAACTCATCACCTGCCGATTAGAGGCCAGATAAAATCCCAGGAGGCAGCACTGATAGAGTATTCCATCATGTAAAATTGATGTTACAGGCATGAAATGAAACAGACAAGACCTACTACAAGAGCAGAAGACTCGAACCACTGCAGTAATTACAGCAGAGTTGAACAATCAAAGGCAAATACATGAACATCTTTGCAATTAAGTGGGGCAGCTTGCCTCTGCTGTTAACTCCCAGGGTCACAAACACACAGTTTTGGCAAGTTTTAAAACAGCCTCCAGTTTACCCACAAAAGCACTGATCAATTTAAAAAGTGTTTTAGTGTGAATTAATTATTTGGTCCAAATTCATACTAGGTGTTCATTCCTTTTTAACTGTTAAGATATCAGACTGGAGCTAAAAAGTTTTAGCACTTGGCCACGAGTCCCATGTTTCACATAATCAACAGAGTATTAATAGCTGAAAAAAAAATAAAAAATAAAAAAATAAGAAAGAAAGCTGCACCCAACCAACCTTCAGCAGATTTTATTTACAAAATGGTTTAGTAAATATTTATGACTATTCCAGCATTGCTTTTTGGAAAAGAGAATATACAAAATAAAAATAATAATAAAGTTTAAAAAATCTTATAGTGTGAGCTTACAGGCTTACAACAAATGATCTAACAATCTCTAGCCAAATTCAGAAATACTTCAGTCCAGGAGGAATCTTGCAGTGCTGTGACATGTTCATCTATCCTAAATAAACCGAGGTGGGAAGCATGCTATGATCCCTGAGTATAACCTGAGCCAAACCTCACTGGGAATTGTGCTATCAGCTTAACAATTAATAACAAAGTGTGGATGAGAGCGGAACAGGACTTGGCTCCAAGCTCTGATTCTCCTTAGTTTTCTAGTACACCCTGCTTGAGTGGCCTGCCATAGCAGGAACAGCTGAAGAGAAAAGTCATGCATTTTTCACTTGAAAAATTGCTAGAAACAATGTGTTGACAAGAGACCACAGTCCTCTCCCAGCTCTATTTGACATCAAAGAGTAAAATCTGTGACATTGGTCATTTCTGCCTTGGTGAAGTTATAGGGTAGCAGATGTCTTAAAATGCTACCTGGCAAGCCCAGTTGTCTTACCCTAGTCTCCCAAATGATCATTCATGCACAACAAAAAGCATCTTAGGATCATGCTTAGCAAAACTAGAGAAGAAAAAAAGCATGTGGTAGGGAGGCATGTTCCAAATAATAATCTTACTCTATAACTAGAGGAATAAAAAGACAAAAAAAACCCCAAAACAACCCAAACGCAAACAGGTTTGCACTCAAGTCATGAAAACATATTGTCATGTGAAAGGGGGGCAGATTTTCTCAACCCCTAGTGTCTGATTTGTCTGCCAACATCTCAGTAAAGCCAAGACCCTTGTGCCCAACCAGTCTGTCAGCATCTCATTACAGGGACCCTTCAATGAACAGTCCTGCTGGATCGGAGGGAGATTCAGCTGACTTGTTCAGGGAAATGCGCCAACATCATCAGAGGGACCCCTCAGCAGGTCTGCCTACTTCATCTGAATATGTTACCCACTGCCAGTGACTGCTAGCACCCACGAAAGACTAACACTAACAGTTTACAGAATAACACTCTTTATTAATATAAAATTATGATAAATTAAGGTTCAGAGATTGCTGGTGATAGGGACTTTCTGCAAAAACAAGCTTGAAGTGATACACAAACAGACTATAATGACTAATAACAGCTAACATCAGTCAGTTATTTAGTACACATAAGATGAGGTTCTTACCCAGTAGCTGTCCCTATGGGGGAGAAGACAGGTTCAGCACATTGACTGATCCCAGAAGTTACAGTGGAGTCTTCCCTGCTTTCCCTTTCCTAATTTCACACATTTATACAGTCTGATTCAGGTTAGTAACTTCCCATAACCCTCCCACCAATATACAGTGTGGTCAGTTAATTTCCATAAGGTTACATCATTTTCATTAAGAGGACACCCTAGTCATGTTTTGCTGACATGTGAGGCCATAGGTTAACGATGCCCATGTGCTGTACCAGGCTGTAAGGATATTCTTTCCTGATTAGAGCTCTATTAGCTCTGTTTTTTAACCCACCTACATAAGGGCAAATCCTCCTCTCCCACTGTCAGTTCTTTGTTCATCAGTATTTTTCCTCCCGACCTTGTAGGAGGCCCTTGTATCTGTCCAGGCTTCTCTATAGTAACACACAGCAGCTGCACTTTAAGGTTTCCTTAATGTCATAATAAAATTTTAGGGGACTGGAGGGAGGTGGTCTCTAATTTCCCCCATTTTCCCCACACATATCTTTACATATCACAGCCTCTCCTCATACAATATATGCTCCAGTCTCTTACTCATCCTAATGGCCCTTTACTGGACTTACTCCAGTTAGTCTGTTACGTACTAAAAGGCCCAGAACTTATCCCAGCACTTCAGACAGGGTATGACCATAGGTGAATAGAGGGGACCAGACACTTACCTTGGCCTCCTGGGGACATCGTGATGCTATGCAGTGAACCTCAGTCAGTAGAACACAGCTCTGCCAAATTAATTTTTGATGCAATAATTTTCACCTTCTTCTTACAAAAGCAGTATTTCTGTTTCTGTTTTTCTTCAAATAGAAATAAAATAGGTCATAAAAAAGTGGAGTAGCTCAGCCAAATCACTTCTTCCATCTCCTCATTTTCTCCTTTGGTCACCAATATTCTTTTACAGCAACTGCTCTGAGATTCCTAGTCTGTAGTATTCTGCTGAATGTATAGTTTTAAGCACTCAGGTTTTCACAGCTTTCCAGCACTGTGATTTTAAAAAGCATATTTAGCTTTGTGAATCATGTGGAAAGACATATCAGCCAAGATACTTTATTCTTATGAAGGCATCTCTAAAGTTAATACTTACCCAAATTGCATGCTTGGAGGTTCACTCACCTGTTGCTCTAGACATGCTAATGAAATGACAATTAGAATTCAGAATCATTGAGAACTACAGAATGAAGATTCCCAACTCAGTGACACCTTACAAGTTCACAAGGCTTGAAATTTTAGGCCAAAGAGCCTGAAAATTGTCCTATTCTAATCCACATAGCAGATTTCCTTCTGGAACTTGGAAACCCAGGCTTTGAGTAGGAAGGCAAGCAGTTGACCTTGCTTTCTTCAGTACCAGTTACTGAAAATGAAAGACAAAGTCTTTCTTCAAATTATGTAATGAAACCTGGATTTGATAATTCAGATAATTCTAGTCATAACTATTCTAATATTCCTGTGCCATGAGCAGCTGTTGTACACACGCCATTTTCATCTTACTTTGAGCTGGGATTCTTGCAGTTTTCTAGTAACAGTCTTACAGAATTGATGAAGAAATCTCACAACTAAATTGCTCTAAGGAAGGACAAATTTCTTCAGAAGTACATACTATTTTGTGTGTTTTTGCAAAACTAGTTTGGAGCAATGAACATTCTGAAATGCTCAAATTCCTAGCTGACAAGTATGATTTTAATTTTATTTTACTTGAAGGAAACAGATTCTATAGAGAGACAGTTATGGCACGAAGTTTAATCACTTTTCTTTTTTCTCATCTCTTTTTGCTTATTTGTTTGAGAGACTTCTACATTTTGGTCATTATCTCTTGTAGTTTTAAAATTTTAGTTTGAAACTGAAAGGTACACTGGAAAAGCTGGGCATAGAAATGCTCAGCAATTGACATACAATCATTCAGATGAGTCTTCTGTTACCATAGCAACCTTCCTTCTACAAATTTGAGCAGGAAAAAAGCTGGTATGCTATAATGTCATGAAAGTGTATCTTACTATGATTTATTCATGAACCCTTTATACCCAGTGATGAGCACTTACACATAAAATGCACTGCAGATTTTATTTGGGTTAGTTTCTCAATTAAAGGTCCTGTAGATTAATTCTAATACATTTTTTTTTCCAATACAAGTTTATACCTGGTTTAGAATACATAAAATAAATCATAATATCACATTAATTGTAGTGCATAACTTTAGCCTTCCAATTACGTTCTTGCAAAAAGTGTACATTTTTCACCTTAGTTCTTCAGTATTATCAAATATTAATTAAGATTACTTCTCCCTATCACATAATAAATCCTCCTATTTTTCCTGAGTCTGCTTCTTTAGGAGATAATCACTTTTAGCAAGGATTGTAGAGTTAGATTTAATCTTGGTCGTATAAAGACTTATGTGTATTCTTAATATTATACACTGATTTATTAAATAGGTCTGTACCCCCTTGCAGAATTGGGCATAAATTAGCAAAATATAAGGTACTTTTCCTTAAGAAAAAAATGGAAGACTGTTCAATGTTCAGAGAGAAGCCTTCAACTAAAATTGGACTTTTCAGAGAATACAACATGTTCTACTAGAAAGGTCATTTGAAAAGGACACTACAGACTGGAAAAACAGCACTGTTTAAATAGCATGAAGAAAAAGAGCATAGCTTCATATGTCATTCGAAGTACACAAGTAGTATACTTTATGGCTAAAACTTTCTAAATCAGCCTGCAACCAAAACATACAAATTATTGCCTTACTTAAACTGGACTGTCTGCAGAACACCAAAGCCTAGATACATTTTAGGACTGAACTTGTTCTGAAAAGTACCAATGAAGAAATTCCACAATCTCATAAGAATCAACAATGCCTTTGTGAGCCAATGTTTCTCTGAACTTAAAAGATGGAAGATTTTTAGGTGACTTCTGTACAAGAGGAGAATAGCAAAGCATCCTACAGCATGTCCACAAACTGTATGAAAAAAAGTCCAAAATGTTTATAGTCTCATAGTGCTTTTAGAAGGAATAAAGTTTTTTTGAAACATAAATTGGGTAAATCTTTTGTAATGGATCTATAATTTTATGTACTGTTAGGAATATAAAACATCTCTCCAGCTGTCTCAGGAATATAACATTATCTTCTTCTAACAAGCCTACCAATTCCTTAGAAGGGTCACTATATTTTGCACTTTCTAAAGGCAAGAGAGAGTCTGTGGCTCTGTGATATTTTTCTTCAGAGAATTTGGTTAAGTAGTGCTATATCCAGTTTGGGATAGGAAAAGGACAAAGCCTGGACAGATTCTGGTGCCTGAGCAACTGATCTGATTAAGGCTACTCTTGCATTAGAAACCAAAAGGATCAAACAAATGGAAGACAGGTCTGTCATGCTGTGAGCTTCAAAAAATGGCAATGATAAGCAGAGTTAGTGAAACTCCTTAGGGAAACGCAATAGAAGAAAGTTTTTTTCAGAATACAGTCTTCAAAATCTCTCCTGGTTCTTTTCCTTCCCCTAATATTCAGTGAAGGAAAAAGAGAAATACACAGGAAACAAGACTTACCCAGCTGAGTACCAGAAAACTACTTTGTACAAAACATTTCACAGCAGATCCTACAATTTTCTGCTGTTCCACAAGACTTGTGTGCTGCAAATCTCTGCTGTTCTGAGGAGACCAGAGACTTACTTCCAGAGGTGTGTCTCCAGCATCTCACAGGGCACCCTTCCTGTTTCCCACCCGACTCGTTCTCAATTCCTATTCCACACCACATTCCCATTAATTTGAACCTGCACTTTTCTTGTAATACAGCAAGTTCCCTTAATGGTGCAGAGAATGCATACAACACTTTGTTATCTACAGTGGCCAGCAACTCCAGTTCCGTGGGTGGAGTGATAAAAAGTGGCCTGTATATATTCCACCTGGGTAGGGAGACAGTGGCTCATTTCTTCTTTGGGTACTCCTGGAAGCGTGTCTCTGTGAGAGTTGCATTGAAGTGTTTTATGACTACCCATGGCAGATCTCTTTAGCACATCACCTGAATTCTCTCCATGTCTTCTCTGTTGTACACAGTTGTGACCCTCCATATCTGTCCTGGGTTCAGCAGTAGCAGTCATTTTTTTTTCCTCGTTCTTAGTAGCTGGTGCAGTGCTGTGTTTCTGACTTTCAGCCTGGGAACAGTGATAACACCGATGTTTTTAGTTGCTGCTTAGAATGTTATACCTTAGTTATTGGTCTGTTCTTATCTCAACCCATGGGAGTTACATTCTTTCGATTCTCCTCCCCATCCCTTCTTTAGGGGGCGGAGGAAAAAGAGGAGGGGGGTGAGCAAGCGGCTATGTGGTTCTGAGTTACGGCTGGGCTTAAACCACGACAGTTCTTTTTTTGGCTCCCAGCATGGGCGAAAGAGTTGAGATAACAACAGATAAGACCGGGGTGTGTCTAATAATATCTGTGATAAGTATTCATTGTTTCGGATTAATAGTCACTCATCACAGTGCTGATTTATTGGCTCTCAAAGTTGTTGCTCTTGATCTCACAGTTTCAGCATGTCGTACCTTACAGCTGGTATTTGCTGTCTTAGTGTTTATCATCTGTGAGCCTTGGGCTAAGGCTCTTGTTTCACTGTACTTTATGATAATGACTTGTAATATAATAGACTCATTGATCATGAAACTGATCTGGCTTGCATTCCCAGTGTGATCACTACCTTTATACTTTGGGAGGTATATAGTAGAAGTGCTGAGTGATTACCATCTTTTTTCTCCCTCTTGTGTGGTCAGCTTATGAGGGAGACATTCCCACACACCCTAGCTAAGAGTACAGCAACAGACAGCGCAGCTACTCCAACTCCAAGCACAGCAGCTACAGCAGTCCCAGTAACAAGTACAGCAGTGCCATTTGAGAGTTCTGAAGGTTTTGAATGGCCTTTGGGTATCTTTGAGACCTGCCTGATGATTGTGATGGGGATCACCATGTTGGCACACAGAGTGTTTATCCACATCCATTTCATCTGATCTAGAAAGTTAAGCGGAGTCGGGTTTGGGTCTTGTCTAGAGTTAGGCGATGATATAAGAGGACCCAGAGATTTTCCCCAGGGCTGGACAGTCATGAGTGGCAGGGTGTGTGGGATAGTTTGGTCAAGTATCTAGTCCACTGGGCCCCTCCAGTGCTTTGGAAGCATCGGATATGGAAGGCAGCTGTGTGGAGTCCCCAAAAACAAGTTGCAGAAACTGCTAAAGGGGAGGGTGAATTATTTTGAGCTTGGTGGGCCCATGACACTTCAGGCCGTCAGGGTAGAGATGCAGCATACAGATGGACTCATGATCGAGGGGTGGACTTAGCAATGGACACAATTGCCCAGTTTATTCATGAGTGTGAAACATACTGCAGCTAAGCAAGCCAAGCAGTTAAAGCCTCTTTGGTATGAAGGACAATGGCTGAAGTACAAATATGGGGAGGCCTGGCAGACTGACTACATCACACTCTCTCTCCTACTCTGAAAGTCTGTACAAGAGATAGAGCCCAACATCATGGAACTAATGGACTCAGCAGCTTTATAGGGATTGGTCCAGGCACTGAGGAATGAACTCTTTCTCCCTTTGTGTGTGTGTGTGAATGCATATATATGTATATATATATATATATATAAGACTGATGGTATATTGAAAATGTGGGATCTGAGCAAGACATGAATGGTATGGAATAAGGGGTGGATACTGTCCTGGGTTCAGCAGCAGCAGTCAGCTTTTTTCTCCTTCTTAGTAGCTGGTGCAGTGCTGTGTTTTTGACTTTCAGGCTGGGAACAACAATGATGACACCAATATTTTCAGTTGCTGCTCAGTAATGTTTACTCTGACCAAGGACTTTCTGAAACTCATGCTCTGCCAGGGAGGACAGGAAGCCAGGAGGAAGCAGAAACAGGACCCCTGACCCAAACTAGACAAAGAGATATTCCATACCACAGCACATCATGTGCAGTATATAAACTAATGTAAGTATAATTAAGTATAATACATAATATCCTATATTATCCTATATTATCATAAATACTATATAATTAAGTATACTTGCTTAAGAGGAGATACAGGTGCTGGGGTTAGTATCTACTTATAGGACAATTACCATAAAACAGTAGCTTAGTAACAGTAAGTATTCATCCCTGGAACAAGTGGATACTGACATTCCTCCAGCCTGGCCAGCAAAGACTCTCTGGATATCTTCACGGGTGCTTATCTCAGGCTAAGCATACTAATGTGTAGCCTAATACCTTATAAAATCATCTAATTTTTTTAAGTGTTTGTTGGCCAATAGGGAATTATTTTATGCTCATAAGCTGCATATATCCTGCTTGCAGGGTGACTTTGTACATAGCTTGAAGATACCTGAACACAGTGAAGCAAAAGAATACCTGTAACAGATCAATGGACCACGTAGACAGCCTACATCCTTTTGATTGAAAGCCAGAAACTGAAAGCAGGATTGCTGATTTGTAATTTAGGGTAATTGGTGGTAATTTGTAGAGGCCTGTTCAGACTGTTCTGCACAGCAGGTCACAGCCTAAACCCAGAAATCTTCATTCAACTGAGGAAAAAAAAAAAAAAAAAAAAAGAAAAGAAAAATCAAATAACTTCTTTTCTTCCAGATGCAAGCTTGGAAGTGTGAGCCATTCAGAAGTGACCCTGTCTGGGATCAAGAAGATTTTCAGGGCTAAGTTGCAGTGAGAGAGAGGCAAGAAAGGCATTTGCAATCTGTCATGAGAGCACTAAACCTGGGGCAGATATCTGAGCTTCTGTGCCATAAACTTTGTGGATGACTGAAGCTAATTGGCCTCTGCTCTTAAAAAGAGTAAAGGGAGTTCTTGGAGAGAACTTCGAGTATTGTGTGCAGTTCTGGTGTCCTCAACATAAAAAGGAATGGAACTCTTGGAACAAATCCAGGGGAGGCCTACAAGGATGATCATGGGACTGAAGCACCTCCCATATGAAGATAGGATGAGAAAGTTGGGGCTGTTCAGCCTGGAGATGAGAAGGCTGCATGGAGACCTCATAACAGCCTTCCAGTATCTGAAGGGGGTCTATAGGGATGTTGGGGAGGGACTCTTCATTAGGGATTGTAGTGACAGGACAAGCGGTGACGGGTTCAAACTTAAACAGGGGAAGTTTAGAGTGGCTATCAGGAGGAAGTTCTTTACTGTGAGGGTGGTGATACACTGGAATGTGTTGCCCAGGGAAGTTGTGAATGCTCTATTCCTGGTGGTGTTCCAGTCCAGGTTGGACAGAGGCTTGGGTGGCATGGTTTAGTGGGAGGTGTCCCTCCCCATGTCAGGAGGGTTGGAACTAGATGATCTTAAAGTCCTTTCCAACCCTAACTATTCTATGATTCTATGATCCTATAAAAAAGCAAGAGAAAAGCAAGGAAAGAAAACAGGTCTGAAAGCAGAGATGGGATACTGGAGAGAGGCAAATGGCAACTTAGTGCTTAGCTAAGGGATAAAAAAGTAAACATTACACTAAGCTGGAAGAAAAGCTGTAATATTGAGCTTCCAGAGAAGAGGCTGTATGTTCAGTGTCTGTGATGAAACAAATTCAACAAAACATGACAGATAGCACAGAAAACCTAGTGCCTTAGGAATTTGAATGAAGGAGTAAGGTCAGCAGCTGAAAGAGACTGGAGCAACTCCAAACCTATTGATGAAAGTTAGACTACGCTGCAAATCAGGTCATTCAATGTGCCAGCATCCCTGAAAAAAAGTATGGCAGGATAAGTAAGGTACAGTGTTCAGGACACAAGACATCAACGTTTGTGATAGGGATTGGGATAATGAACATAATCCAGATCATTCTAAATAAGATCTACCAGGTTACCATGACATTACTATGCATTCCCTTCCTCCACAGAAGGAGTCAGCGCAGGTACTGCTCCCTGGAGTAACACTAAAACTGATGACAGTGGGAAAGAATGACACAAGGAAACCAATTTAGGCTCAGATCAGTTAAGCTGTAGCACTTGGGTAGTAATAGTGCAGTACAGTGAATGTTAGGAAACCTCAAGAATGACTATGAAAGCCCACAAAGCTATTACAAGGGCAGTTACACATCCATCAGATTGAGAAACAGCCTAGTGTTAGAGAATAAATAATTGCTAATATTTGTAAACTGCACAGTGCCTACTTACAGTTTCTTTGCACATGGCTAAATGCCAAACAGAGACCCAAAGGAGGGGTCATAATAACAATGGGCTCTTAGTCAGATAGCCCACAGGTTCCAGATGGGATGCATGAGGTAAAAAAATGTCGCACCTGCAGTTAGGTTCAAGTAAACCAACCTGGCAATTGAAATGCAGCCCTGATGGTCTTTTGAAAGATTAGCTAAAATCTTCAGCAAGAATTTTTAATTCAAGTCATTGATCTTTTGTCTTCATGGGCCTGCAGTTCAAATGCAATTGCTTGTCTATAGAACTTAGAGAATGACAAAAAAGAAATGCAGTAAATAGGTGAAGATTTCAAAGTATTTAACACCTTTTCACAACTGATCAACTTTGTGCTCTTTTCTTCGTACAGGAAAGCCTGTATCCTACAAGGCTGTTTTTCCAAATAGCCCATTTTGATGCAAGTCTTTGTCTATAAGAGGTTTGAAATAAGACTGCTTTAGACGGCCACAAGAAACAATCACCTGGAGCTTTCAGCTGAGGTTCAGTGAAAGCATCAGGTGATTTTCAGAGTCAGTACGTTCTTATTCTGAAGAGTCTGAAAAAAACCCTTATTCTTTCTCTAGGCTAAAACAAAAGCACAAAAATGTGAAGTATGTTCTTTCCAGTATTTTGATGTAAAAGTCTTTTAATGAAGGCAGGTTGGGGTTTCAACAGAGACCAATAGAAAATACCTTGCAAAAGAACTATACAAAACACCACAGGTTCTTTAAAACCATCAGATACTAGTCAAAACCAAAGATTTTTGCATTTGGTCTATTCAGTGAATTTGGGTACAGTATAATCAAATGTTAAATAGATCACCAAAGTTGTTGTGGAACTGTTATTTTGAGATAAATAACATTTGGGTTTTGTGAAGTACTTGCTTTATGAAGATTCCAAGAATATTAAAAATTAATTTTTCTCAGGTACCATTATTTCTATATTTCATGTTGTATTGCACACAATCCTGGCATGACTTGAATGACATTATAAGCAAGAGCCAGACTATTGCTATACAATGCAACTACTAACAACACAACACATCAGTGTCAGCATGCCCCACTGGATGACTACACCATCAGTAATGTTTTTTAAAAGGCGCTTATTTTCAAAATTTGTATATAAACTTCCTTCTGGACTGGGACAGACAGCAAATGGCAGCTTCCCAAGAAGGTGCTATTGTCTTTCACTGAGCTCTGGGTGCATATGACACCAGGATTACTCCAGGCTCTCCCAGGAGTCACCATACTTGAAGCTGGGTACTTGAAGCTTCAGAGTCAGGGTGTTAAACCATACGTACTTGTAATATCATCTGTGCCAAAGGAGGCTAAATGATCCATAAGCAGGTAGTACTTAGATTTGAAAGTAAAATTAGAATGATCGGGGACAAGCTATATGAACCATGGGTAACATTTCTGACAGCTTTCTTTCACAGCAGTTAAGAGCTGTGTCTAGTGAGGGAAGGTTCCACTGTCTGGTTCTTTTGCAATTTGGGAATTTTTCCTATATTATCATAAACACTACCCATTTCATGAGCTCAGATCTGCATCTGTTTTCTTGAGCAGCAACTGGGAAATAAAGCACTCTTAACATCTGTGTTAAAACAGACATCACTAGAGAAAAAATTACTAGCAATATAGAGATTACTTAGAAAAGAATTTGTTCAGTTCTGAAAGAAGAATGAAGCCATTCATAATTTGAAGTAGAAAATATGCCATAATAGCCAACAACATACTGCTTAGAAATTCAAGTTCATTTCCTTGTTTTGCCTGACACAGAGCACAAGTCTTCTGTGGTTTAGATTCAAGGAACTGCTTTGCTAAACATCTCTCGTCCTTGCCCCACCCTGACTCATAAATTGAAACACACGACTATTTTTCAGCAGTTCTGCTTTATACACTTAAAAATACCCATATATTCTCTTCTGCTTTACTGCATCCTACTGACAGCTCTCATTTTCATTCCATATCAGAACAAAAATTGTTTGTCCAGCCAGCCATTAAATCTGTTAATCAGATTTAACACCTAATACTTGTCAGGATCTCCCAAGTAATACATTGCAAACAGAAAGATTAAAAAAAAAAGTCAAGATAGTCATTATAACCTTGTAGCAATACTGACAGTTAATCTAGAACTTTATATTAGCCTTTTTTCTGCATTTACATAAAAATTATGTTTTCCATCCTGCTCCCTGATAAATGATGAGGTCTTTGAAGTACCAGCATGTAAGCACCTAATGTTATCATTTCAAAGGAATCTGATTAGAATAATAGTAACCAATAAATAGTAAAAGAAATCCCTTTATACTTATGCCAGACATTGCAATGTAGCAAAGCATTCCAATTCTATAAAATATACATATTTTTATGTGATGTTCTACCATCTTTTCCTATAGCAACAACAGCTGTCAAATGATGCTAAATAACTGCAGCTGAGAGAAAGCTGGTGACAATTTATCTAGGGAGGTAGACAGAAATGTATTTACCCACATGTATATTTACCCATATGAACTTAGCAAAACTTGCATCTTTGCTCCTTCAAAAGAGTTCTATTCTAAAGTATAGACTCTGAGCAAACTGACATCAATAACTTCACAACTCTGTGTTTGTCTTTCATATAAAAGAGCACAAGTTGTCCTGTCTTTTGTTGTTTGTTTTGTTACCATTGCAACTTTTGAACTGCAAAATGTAGTACCAGTTGTTTTAAAGCCAGCAGCTGGAGATTCCTATAAAGGCATACGCTGTATTCTTCACACATCTGACAGCTACAGCTACTTGAAAGTTTGAGATTTTAACATGTTTCTTACAAGTACTTACAACCCAATCCTGTAAAGTCATAAAAGCATGTACTCTTCAAGCAGTTTTGGCACTCAGATAATGTGGTCATTCTTAGAGTCTAATAAAGGACATTCTTTGGATATATGTTATTCAAATTTCAGAAATTTAGGAAAAAAATCAGAAATTCAGAAATAAAAGCTTAATTTTGGGTTGTCCTTTGTAATAATTAAATACATATGAACATGGGGTAAGAATCAGAGGTCCTAAAGTAGCAATGAAAAATTGAAACATGATAGTAAGAGCTAATATACTTATTTAGGACCTTATTAGGTCCTAAATGTGCAGCTTGATCCACACAACAACTCATTGAATTTGTGCATATCACTATGCAAGACCTCTACCTAGAACCACAACCTCAGGGCCTGCCTTATCCAGAGTTTATGCAATCTTTTTCATAGAGTCTTGAGCTGGTTAAAACCAGCAGAGCTATTGCCTAGGTTGGACCAGTAAGTGGTAACTGGATTTGAAAAGGAAAAAAAACCTGTAGACCTCCCAGTGACTTGTGCTAGAACTGTGGGAGTCTCACTTACAGATCAGGGCTCTATTGTGCTATGCATTGTACAGAGTGAAACTGTTATGTTATTTTAACACAAATGTTACTGAATAGATACGTGCATGATATGTATGCACCTTTCTATGCAATATCAATATAATTCATATTACAGATTAATATGTATCAGGAAAGTGAGACTTCATAACCCTGAAGGTTACATCCAGATACAAAATTTGTATTTTACTGTACTGAACAGTCACTCCCAATAACATCTTTGCTTTTAGTCAATTGCAGAGCCTGAAGTAACACAGGACCAATGTTCAGGCACAACTTGGAGTTATGCACTGGAAAGCAGAAAAAAATTTACAAAATACAGTTTTGTAACACCATACTTCCCTACTCCACAATAAATAAGTTAAATGTGCAGTACTTGCTTCACCTCAGGACCATACTAAAGGTTAATACGAAGAATATGAATATAATTCTTGAATATTTCAAGAAGTAAAAAAAAAAAAAAATAAATCTATTCTTATATCAGCCTGACACAGCTTTAATGATAACTTCCTCTAGGTGGTAATTGTACCTTAAGACAGTTCTTTTCAACCTTACAGTTTTGGGTCTAATCTCCCTGATAAGTGTAATTCCTGAATGGCAATATATCTAATGCTGTCTGGACATTCAGAGAGACAGGGGTTGTGCAACTGTTTTAGACTGGGTGAGGGAAGGGGCAGGGGGGAAGTCATTCTTTTTTCAATAAAACCTCTGGTTTGTCTACCTTTCGGCATGCTTGCTGCTCCTACGTTGCTTCATTGTGATTGTAACTACTTTTTTCTTTGATTATTTTTTTAGAGCCCTTGCCTAACTAAACCAAGAACCCCCTTCCAGGTTCTTGCCCCCAGTTTTTTACCTTCCGGGCATGACGTGCTATGCTATGGAATACCTCTTTGGTCAATCTGGATCAGAAACCTCTTGTAGCCTATGAACTGCAGCATTTGCCCACTAAAATGGAGTATAGGTATGCCTACAATGTATATTAGACCACTGAACTTTTAAAATAGAGAAATTGGTTAACTGGATTACTTGCCTTACATATGGGACACACCTCATATGCAAAAGAATTAGAAGTGAAGAAAAATTCTGTTATCACATTAAATAGTTAAATGCATTAGGAACCTGTTTTAAATTATTTCTGGTTTAGCTTCAACTGCAACATCATTTTAAATATCTTAACCTTTTAAAATATATAAATCTGCGAACTGTAAAATATTATTTCATTTTAATGATATTCCACTTTCACTTTGATTGCATGGAATTTTTCATTGAAAAATACTTCCATTTTAGGTTACTTTAATTGGGAAAAAAACAGTATCTCTCCCTCTGGGGGGAAAGAAAAAAAATAAAGTAGCTCATACTGTCGCTATTGCTTTCTTACTTTAAAGTGATACATGAGCACATAAAAGGAGAGAAAGAGAAAAGCAGAAAATTTGCAGAATTTTCTTTTCTGCAAATTCTCATGTATAGCCACACTGCTGGAGAAATTTAGACCCCTCACAACCTTTCCATGCCAGGCAAAATTTACTACTCACAGGCAAAATGTGATGAGATTCCTCTACTGTCAACCTGACTGCGACTGCAAGCTATGCTAGGGTCCCACAATAGAAACCCTCAAAAATACCTTCTCTTTTGCCTTTTCAGATTTCAAGGCTCCTGTCTGAACCTCTGTACTAAATCTGACCACCAAAAAATCTCAGTTATTAAACCCATGAGTTTATCTAGGACAATGCATATATAGGCATAGCATTCCTTTAGGTACCTGGAATTAATGAGGTAGCAACACCTCTCTTTTATTAGTTTAGTTTCACTGTCTCACTGTCCCTTGTGGTAGCTATTCCTTTGTTTACTCAGCCTTCTTTTGGAGCTTAGTATCTCAGAGGGGCACTAGCTATATTCCATTGCTAGATATTTCTTCTTATGGGGAATTCTGTAGCCCGTGTCCTTAAACTCACTGCTTCAGTATGTTTTCTAGAACTTCATCTCTTCAAAGGCAAGTTGCCAGTGGGAGGAGGTCTATCTGTTGAGATTTGCAGTATTTCTCCAAGGTTCCCTGCATAATGCCCTAAAAAATTGTTTGCGTCATTAGCCTAGTTTACAGGCTAATGACACAAACTAGCTCATAGGCTAATGGGAACTAGTGTCATAGCTCCCATTTTCATGGGAACAAGAAAAAGTTTCAAGGTCCCCATGGTTTTTTTTTTTAAACAAGGTGCATGGAACCAATATTATCGGAAAAGGCATCAGTGCTTTGATTCATTTGAGCTTAACAGAGCATTGAACACATCAGCTACATATAACATTAGTGTGACCACTACCTGACATATGACTTCCAGCTGTGTGATTTGAATGCATAGACTAAGTCCTTGAAAGTGGTATGTCATTGCAGAGCCTTGTAGGACACTTGTGTGAACATGGCACAGTCCCCACCACAGCCTCCTGAGCAGAAAAGGGCAGCCAAATCATGACTTTCCTTCACTTAAGAAGGTTGGGCCAACTGTGACATCCAGGTTTGCTATCTGACCTTCTGCATTGGTTTACTGCCCTGCACCTGACAGAAAGGCAGCGTTTTCACATTCTGGGTCAGTTGCAGCCAAAATCGCAAAACAACAATTAGTCAGATTCTAAAATAAAACCTAGATTAGGCATATATTTTCTCTACACTTCAGAGTCCATCTTCATAAAATATTTTTGCCTAATGCCTCACAGTATTTACTCTGAGAAAATGAATAAACGGAATATAGCAATGTGTCTTTGGCTTTCAAGGTCATTTCTGATGACTTCTATTAAAACAGTTCATATTCTATTTAACATTGTCATTTCATTTTACTAGCCAAGAAATTAAACTGCCTTCTTTAGAAATATCAATATGATTTAAAGAAAGTTACTTGAGTAAATAAACTGAGATGGCTATTATTAATTTGAAAATTTGCCCTTGCTGCTATAGGCTTTACATTTAAAGAAACCATTAAGGAGCTGAAAAGATACATTTTTGAACTTAGCAAAGCAATTATGGATTTTAAAAAGAAAAGAATTTCAAAAATTCAGTGCATCAGTAGTTTCAGTCCAAAGACAGAAATGCGGGAGTATAACACTTCTGAATTGGTGAAAGGCAAGATTAAAGGCAGCAACAGCTCTAATTTTAGGACAGCAAACAGCATTCCTCTTCTGAACAGTTCTGTCTCTTGCTATCAAAAGCCCTGATATATATCGTCCTCTCAGGAATCTCTTAATCACTATTCAGTTATTGAAGTATGAAGTTTTTACATGTTAATACCCTGGAAATTGCATTTTTACCCTTAAGTTACATACTATCAGATAACAGTCAAATTCCCCTTCCCAGGAACAATGTGCAAATGAAAGCTGACCCAAATACCTAATTTCAGATTGGGGTCATAATTCCTACTTCTTTTGAAGTATATAAAAAATTGTAGCCAAAATCTGTTTGATGAGAAAATGTTGATAAATTTCCACTGCATTATCAGGATTAAATTGTCAGGCGTGCTAAGGATGCAAGTATGGGTTTTTTTCAGCCCAGCTTTCATCCAGTTTGTAAAAAATAAATCAAAATATCCAATAAGAACTGCTAATAGAATCATAGAATATTTAGGGTTGGAAAAGACCTTACGACCATCTAGTTGCAACCCCTGCCATGGTCAGGGACACCTCCCACTAATAGAAATATAGAAGAGTGGCACACTCCATGATTTACACAGCCTGTTCAGCATACATACGGTAAAGGTCCCAGAGCACTCTGTGAGTTCCTCAAAGCCGCAGTAAAAGCAAACCAGAAAAAGGTGAGTAAACAAAAGGTTTTCTTAGATGATCATTTAAGAACACTTGAAGGTGGATGATGAGGAACATTCTTGTAGAAAACAAACACAATAAATATAAATAATTTTTAGTTGCAACCAATGTTTTGCCTGATCTTATTGCTGACCACTACAGCTCTGTATTCTGCTTTCATTCCGGCTTTAGCAGCATCTTTTTTATAGGGGTTGTGGGCTGTTTATTGGTTTTGGGGTGGGATTTTTTGCTGCAATTCTATAGCATATTTTTACAGAAGACATTGGAGGTGATATTTCTCTAGCAGATCTATTGTTTTGATCTGAATTTACAAGGATGTTCATTGATATTTTGACTATTTTCTATTATTAAATTGGTCTCATTTCTGAATATCATAACATAGAATCATAGAAGAGTTAGGGTTGGAAAGGACTTTAAGATCATCTAGTTCCAACCCTCCTGACATGGGGAGGGACACCTCCCACTAAACC
>JAOEHY010023751.1:0-16879 GCA_025447955.1 Psilopsiagon aurifrons | reverse complement strand
CCTCCTCGCCTTTTTAAGGTCCTGCCCTGTCTCCTGGAGAATTGAGGAAAAGACAATCTGAGCTCCAGAGCCCCTGACCACCTCTCCCAGGGCTCTATAGTCCTTCATTATGTTCTCCGGGATGCTGCTATCTATATCAGTAGCACCCACATGGATCACTAGAAGTGAGTAACTAGAGCAGGCAGTTTCTCTGCAGCATCCCTGATCTGAGCCCCTGGTAGACAACACACCTCCCTTGAGACTGGATCACGTGAGCAGATGGATGCTTCTGTTCCCTTCAAAGTAGAGTCCTCTACTTCTGCGAGCTGCTGCTATTTCCTGGCAGCACCAGTAGAGATCTTCTTTAACAGTGCATGTTACTGGACCAAATTAAACCAAAGTTTTCTGGATAATGAATGACCATGGTATATATAGTAGGAAAACCAAAATAAACTATTAATTGTTTGATTCCTTGGATTTTTCTCTTTAGTCTCACATGTTCTTTCTGGAAGCAATGATATTTTAACAGATTTTGTGGTTTAATAGAACATTGTATTGAGGTATAGTTTTTCATTAGCAATTGTTGTTAACTGTAGATAGTGGCATGTAGCTGAGAGAGGATTCAGTTGACATGAAAGTTACTTTAATGTGGTGTTAGTTATTCAAGGAGCTACAGTGTATGTAAGTGTGGCTCTTTCCTGAACGAAGATGCAGTGAAACTGGAAATAAAACCTGGCAAAATGACAGTGAAGGTAAGACCTTCATATTCTGAAAATATAGAATATGCATTTTTGTAGCTGTAAATTTCATGTGGAGGATTTCTGTTTAATTACAGGAATTTTGTGGTAGTGAAATAGAAATTTGATCTTACATGGATAAAAAAATCAATTCTCTTTTAGAGCCAATACATGTATAAAGCTCTCCTACAGCTAATCTGAAGTTAAATTTATTCACCAATTCACATACAGAGATCTGTTGGGTACACGAAACATATAAAAGTACTACTTCAAACAACAAAAGAAAATCTTTTAAGTTAACCTACCATAATGATGTTTTGTTTAATTTTTATTTTTGCGTGAACCACAGGATTAACTTGGTAAATGTGTAAATTATTTTCAGCTGAATCATTCTTCACACTGAATGTGTGATTAGTAACTTTTCTAAAAATATCCTTGGTAGGAATTGACATCTCATCATATACATTCACCAAAGCCTTCATCACACCCTGTAGTGATGCCTGAAAAACAGATTAGGTATTGCTGCTAGCATAGGTAACTGAATTGGACAGGCATGATAAAGACATTTCCCTTATTGAAGCTGGATGAACTTTTTTCATTGCTAGAGTGGGATTTTATTGTGATTGTCTTCAAGGGTTTGCTTTGCCTTGGTATTTTTTTTTTCTGCCTTGTTCCTAGAGGTATCTGAAATATTAATTTGGTTGTTATGGAATGGTACCTAATAATTCTATATAATCCTTATAACTTTGGAAGTGAAAAATAAGACCAGTGGTCAACAGTACTTATTCAGGGTGGATATAGTGATGAATATGGTTATATACTTTGTCTCCAGAAGGTTTGTTTTTCTGTAAGGGTTTCTAGGTTCATTTGAGGAATTTTTTGCTTGGCATCTAGGTTATGGTTAACTGCAAGAGCTTACTTCATTAATGAGTTTGTAGAAGTACAGTGAGTCAGCTGAGCATTCATAACATTCCTAGCGTCTGAACATTATCTACATGTGGTGGGTTGCTAGCTGCCGGTTGCCTACCCTACTGCCCTGTAACTCCCCCTTCTCAACAGGACAATGAGAGAAAATAAGGTGGCAAAACTCATGGGCTGAGATAAAGACAGGGAGATCACAGGCAAAACAAGCTTGATGTGGGGAAATTTAATCTAATCTACTGCCAGTTAAAAATAGAGTAGGGTGGTGAGAAACAAGGACAAAACTAAAACCAGTTTCCCCCACAGCCTTTTTCCCAGGCTCAACTTCACTCCTTCCTTCCTGACTCACCTATCTCCTACTGCCCCTCGCTCCGCAGCACAAGAGGATGAGAAATGGGGGTTAGGGTCAGTCCATGAAAGCTTCTCTGCTGCTTCTTCCTCCTCATGCTTTTCTCCTGCTCTCCGTGGGTGCAGCTTTCCTTAGGGTGTATCTGCTCACTCTGGCACATAGTTCTCCATGGGCTGCAGTGTGGGTGTCTATTCCAATGTGGTGCTCTCCATAGGCTTCCGGGACAGCCTGCTTCATCATGATCTTCTCCATGGGATGCTGGGGAATTTCTGCTATGGTGCCTGGGTCTGGTGCCTCCTCCTTCTTCACTGATCTTAGTGTCTGAAGGGTTATTTCTCCCATGTTTTTATCACTCCTGTCTCTCACAGCTTCTGCCCAGCATTATTTTTACCCTCTCTTAAATATGTTCTTGCAGAAGTATCGTCAGCCTCACTGATTGACTTAACTTAGGCCAGCAGCAGGTTCGTTTTGGAACCATGTCGAACTGTCTCTGTCCAACACGGGAACAATCATAGAATCATACACTTACAGAACAGTCAGAATTGGAAGGGACCTCAAAGATCACCTAGTTCCAACATGCCTGCTACAGGCAGGGGCACCTTCCATTAGACCGGGTTGCTCAAAGCCCTGTCCAACTTGGCCTTGTGCCCTGCCAGTGAAGGGGCATCCACAACTTCTCTGGGCAACCCGTGTCAGCACCTCGCTACCCTCACAGAGAAGATTTTTTTTCTAATGTCTAATCTAAATCTCCCCTCTGTCAGTTTAAGCCCATTCTCTCTTGTCCTGTCACTACATGCCCTTGTAAAAAGTCCCTCTCCAGATTTCTTGTAGACCCCTTTCACTGGCAGCTGCTCTAAGGTGTCTCCAGAGCCTTCACTTTAGGCTGAACAAGCCCAACTCTCTCAGCCTGTCTTCATAGGAGAGGTCCAGCCCTCTGATCATTTTCATGGGCTTCCTCTGGACTTGCTTAATCAGGTCCCCATCCCTCTTCTCTTGGGGGTCCCAAAGCTGAATGCACTACTGCAGGTGGGGTCTCATGAGAGCAGGGTAGATGGGGAGAATCACTTTCCTCGACTTGCTGGTCATGATTCTTTTGGTGCAGCACAGCATACAGTTGGCTTTCTGGGCTGTGAGCACACACTGCTGGCTCTTGTTGGGCAATTTATGAACCAACACCCCCAAGTCCTTCTCTGCAGGGCTGCTTTGAATCACTTCTCTGCTCTATCTGTATCTGTGTCTGGGATTGCCCTGTCCCAGGTGTAGGAGCTTGTAGGTATCTTTGTTGAACTTCATGAGGCTAACACAGGTCCACTTCTCGAGCCTGTCAAGGTCCCTCTTGATGGTGTCGCTTCCCTCCAGCATGTTGATTTAACCGTACAGCTTGGTTCATTGAATCCCTGGTCTTTTCTCACAGAGGCCACACCGGCAGCAATCCTGCTGCCAACACCTTGACATATAAACCCAATACACTGGTTGAATAAAATTATACTAGCAGTGTACACTAGTAAACAAAATTAATTGATATCTGGTAAAGAGTATGCTGAGGAATAGGCCTAAGATGAAGGAAAAGCTGTTGCATCATTCATTGGAGGTGGAATGTAAAGAAAAGCTGGAGCAACAGTCAGGGAGTTTATATAGCTGGGAGCAGCAGCCGGAGCACAACAGAAGACTAAACAGCGAATGAGTTCAGGACTAGCTGTAGTTGAAAGAAGCTATAGGGCTCATGATTCACTGAAGAAGCCTGAAGCTAGGGAGTCTAATTGAGGGGACACAGTGTTCTGGAAGACAACTACTTTAAACTCTAAAAAAAAGAAAAATAAATTAAGAGGCAGAAAATAACATAGAAATTGTTTATTGTTTTGTCCATACAAGTGTATTGCTTGTGCTGCCTGAAGAATGATGGGGCTGAGATATTTTGCAGAGCAAGTGTACATCAGGGATGCTTCTCTGAAAAAGTGAAATATGAAAGCTTCTGTCCACTGACCTGAAACTCTTGGAACAATACAACGAAAATTCTCATGAATTTCTGAACTTTCAACTTTGAAGGACATATTTAAATCAGTTTAGAAGCAGTTATTGACTTTTGTTATCTTGTAACCTAATTATATTTTCAAAATAAATTTTTCTTCTTCTTTCTCTCTCTCACTAGGAATATTAAGAAGGTGCCAAATAACCCTTTGGCATATGGATTGAGCCACACTTTTAATGGCTGGCTTGTACTCGCTTTCACTCATATTTTGGTCTTCAGTCACTCAAATATAACATCTGCCATTTTTGTGGATCAAAAGCTTTTTGTATCCTGTCTCTGTTGATTTTAATTGTTTTATGCTGAATTTTACAGTTCATGCCTAGAACACAGATGGTAGATATTTAGCATATATATAAAATTATTATTATGCTGCTCACATCACATGCCAGGCACCACTGATGTAGTAAAGAAGGAATGCCTTGATCTGCATAAATTTGTTGCATATATTTTCAGTATCTTGATATTTTTTTCCTCACCCTTTCTTCTTCTCTAGTTTTGTCTCTGATTTTATGACAGCTCACTCTGGATATTCACTTTTCCAGCTGTTTATTAGCCCTTGAATAAATATGTGTTGCTTTGACTAGATCCTTCCGTTGCCAATGCTACTCCATTTCAAGCAAACTGGGGTAGCTCAGTTCTACATTCCAGTATGCTTGGAACAGACATATCCTGACAGATGTCATCTTGCGAGTATGAGTACTTTCAAAAGTAAGAATTCAGCCTTTGTATAGTTTCAGAAAAAAGCTGTTGTAGCATATACACTAGCCCAGTGGCTTATAGGTGCATACATTTAGAAGTCCTAGTAAGAAAGCTGTTTGTGTTGAAGCTTGTGTTCAATATGTGTCTTATGTTTCCATGTATGTTATATGATATACTCCTATTGTGTACAGTTCTGTTCCTGCCTTTCTATTGTAGGGCGCACTGTATTGCTTCAGTACCTGTGGCCCATACACCTTTCACTTTAAGTTAATGTTAACAAACGTTCTCTCCCATGGTAACAAGTTTTAGGGTATGCTCATCTGTCCAGCCAGACATGGAGAGAGACCAAACTACTGTAAATACAGTCAGCTAAATACCTCATTGTTAATAGTTTACAATAACTAAGTGTATTAAGGGGAGAAGGGAAAATGATAACACAATGAAGTTCAGCTTTATGGGTCCTTGTTCATATTGCTCATTTCATTTGGAGATAGTGTTTCCAAACAACTCTGGTTATAGCTGTCTGCCAACCAGTGAGTCCTTTTGAATCCCGCTTCTCCAAATGTTCCATATCTTATTGGTACTGTAACATGATAGTATCACCAGAGTTATAAAACGCTGTTCACCACAGTATGAGCATTTGGAAATCCACTGGAAGGCGAAAGTGTGCACTTTTGCAGTAATTTTACTTATAGGATTTCTTTTTCAATGTACAGCTTTACAGGTATTAAAAAGTATCATCAATCTTTTCAGTTGGTTGTCTCTTGAGTTACTGTTCCTATTTAGTGTTGCTACTTGGTTGAGTTTTAAAGCTTTGTTCATGAAGCAGGACCAAAGCATTCTGGAGCTAATACAATGTTATATGCAATAGAGACTCTTAATATATGTTCATGTTTTTGAAAGACTGCAACTTGGATAGATTCTCATGGCCTAATTTTAAACTGATTTATGCCACATGCAGTTCCATTGACTTGGCAGAATTCCCGTCACTAAATGCAATTATACATGTGAAACTAAAATAGATTTTTCCCCCCTTTTGCCCCATTTCTGTTCTTAGTTACTTGTGTATCCCTTGTACAGCCACATGAACACAGAAGTAATACTACCATAAGTCTATTATGTTTTAAGGGTGGCTGCTGAATGTTGTAAGCACAACTTGGTAGCTACATAAAATACATACATAAATACTTAATTTGCAATGTAATATGTTGGTACATTGGTTTCCTTGACATCTGTGGCTCCCTACCAGTTCCCATGGCAGAGACAATTTTCCCTCTTAGTTCCATTGCCATGCTAGTAACTCATCACTTTTCCAGTACATTTTTCTTTATGCTCTCATGTTAGCTTCTATAATATTATAATGGGGTTTAGTGGATTGGTGAATAATACCCAGGCTGACTAACATTTGTCTTTGAGGTAAGACCCATGTCTATACATGCCTATATATGCATATGGTAGTAAACACTTTTGCTTTAATGAAGACATACTTTCCAGCAAGAAAATGAGAAGTTCTTACTTTTTTTTTTATTTCATTTGAAAAAATGGACTGAGAGAAAATGGAGTGTTTCTGGAGTTCAGGGCAATTGTACTTGATTGAGGTTTTGGCCTCTTTATCTTAGGTAAAATGAAGTTTTGAAAAGCGAATTTCCAAGGTTTTTTGGAGGTTTGTCAAAATAATTCAGCAACAAATATGGGAAATTCTCCTATGCTTTCCTTTAATTTACTTTTCACTACATTCATCTACCTACAGCTGAAGCAGCTGATCAAGGAAGATGACCGTTTTGTTGCTAGCAATTGTCTGTTGCAGGCATCCTATTGTTTAGAAAGTGCCTGTGCAGAAACTAAGATGTCTGGAGCCTGCAACCATGACAACTATTCAAATACTAAAGAGTGGGTTGAAAATTTTAACTCTCTTTGTGTGCTGAGAGTGATTCCTCTGCTTAAAGTAATATGGATGCATCTACAAGTAATATGTTGCTTGAAATCATAAGCAGATCTGAAGTAAAAGGATTAGCCTAGATGGTAATAGCTTTAGTTTATTTAAGGCCTCAGCAGAACTTAAAATATGCTGCAAAACCCACCAAGAGAATAGGTACTAGCGATTTGGCACCTGGCCATGATTTCTTCTGTGACTGCTGTGGCTGTACTGCCTAAGCTCCCATGTTTGGATGTCTGCACATCTGTAGCACTTTGGATCTGCTTGCATAGGTTGTGGCCATGTATCTTCAATGTAGTTGTTAACTGTGCATGATAATCATCATTTGTCATGACTATTTATCTGTCCTTTATGCTTTTCTCATTGTAAAGTCTTCCATTCTGCCAAATGATGTAATGAGGTAATACATGATACTTACAAAACATTCCGTAAGTGCTTACTTTCATTTTCACATAAATACTGTTGATGAGCAGTCCTGTTCTGAAGTGGAAACCTCTCTCTTACTTGAGTAAATATCTATCTTGATGTACCTTAATTTATCAAAAGAAAACTCTTGCAGCGTACAGCTGTTAAGGCAACAGATAATCTTATCATCTCTTTTAAGTACTTTGGCAGAGTAGGTAACAGTAATAAAATAACGGATTCTTAAAAATTATGCACTTCCTCTGATGCTGACAGAAAGTAATCATTTTATCATGTAATAATAAGAAATGGCCAAAAAAACCCATAGAACAAGAAGTGGTTCTAACCGAAAATACAAAGACAATACTCGTTAGTTAATGCTTCTTCAGTGATCACGGTTTTGAGAACTTTACAGTGCTCCTACACATTACAAAACCCAGAGCAAGTATTCCTGAATCTTTTTTAAAAAAATCCAACATGTAGCCTGTACAGTTTCAATTTGATATGTTACATGCCAGTGCACATATCCAACGTTTTTAGGTGATTGCAGCACTGTATATGTTGCGTAGGAAAATGAAATAGATTTGTGAAAATGTTCATTTCTTATGGCTACCCTTACAGTCTATTTTAATTCATAATAGAAAACCCATTTTCATATATATACACATATAAAGTAACTCTTTTAATAATAATTTATTTGATCATGATTATTAGGAAATAAATCAGTGTCTTAAAACATGTAAGAAAATCTTGGGAAAAATGGAAGTAAAACTATGTTTCCAGAAAGAAGCACTTTATGTATCAGCATGGCAGGAGGAGTTTCACTATGTACAATAACTTACGCAAGTGATTTCTTTCAAGCCTTTAGAATTTTTCTGCCTATGATTTATTAAGTATTCATTGTCAGATTCTGCAAGTTGCAGCAGTGGCTGTGCTAATCAGTTTTCCAAAGCAGAGTCCTTTGTGGAGATTTTCGTACATTTAAATTGCTATGATTAAGCAAAATTTTATTTAAGGAATCTCCTTTTTCTCTTGCTTTGTCTTCCTGTCTTTCTTTTTGTTTTAGAGTGATATTATCAACGATTATTACTGTATTCTCAACAGCCTCTATAGACTGATACTGCTTTTATAAAGAAATAATTGTCATGGTATAGTATTTTTCTGTGAAAGAGATCAAGCAGACTTGAAAGTGCATTTAGGTTCTTTCTTTACTTGCTTGGATATGATTCACCATGTAAAGACTTGGGGATTGAAATAAATTTGAAGAATACAATATCTGTTTCTGCAGTCATTAGTCATAAGATAGTCAATAAGTGAAATTATTTATGTATGCTAATTTAAATGAATTTGTCCCTAAAAGACTATAGCAACCATTAATAGTTTATTATTGTCACGGGTAATTGATCAGTTGCATTGCTTTATTGTATTTGCCCTTATTCTCCCATTAGTATCTTCTTGTTATCGGCTGAGATGCATGTTTTCTTCTGTCATCACCCCATTCTGCTAAACATCCTGTTTTGATAAGATTTTGAATTTTATTTATTTTTGTATGCATACTGCCATATCAAAGAAATGCAACTGAGCATTTGTAGCAGGATCTTTGTGAGGTACCTTCACCAGCTAGATAAAAACTGTTGGGTGCAATAGTCGGGTTTGCAGTAACTGTGAAATTCAGGGTAGCTAAGAGCGCTTTGCACCCTGAAAAATGACACCTTGAAGATGTATCAGGGAACAGTTAAACAGATAGTTGCCCCATATCTGCATGAGAGCATGTGTTTTACTATCCCCAAAACTTCTGAACTTCTGCAGGAAATGTGTGAGAAATAGACTGGCAGCTTGAAGTATTATCTCTGTTTTTTCAGCCGTTACATTAAAGTGCATGTTTTCTTTCACTGTACATTTTATTTAATGAACCTTTTTAGAAATGCCTCTGTAGGGTCTCTGCAAGTGCAAATTTAACAAATTGCAGACAAGAAAAGGCACATCTTCTTCTACCTTTGTGAAGTCTTTTCTTTCTGGGATTTACATTATGGGATGAAAAAAGATAGGTTCTCTTCCTACAACTCAAATCTGTAACCAGCTTTCTTTCACCTACCTGCTCAAAACCCCAAAACAACAATAGCAACTGATGTGTACTTGAAAATATCTTTTGTAGTGATGATTTAGTGCTTAGTTCAGAACTTTAATAAGGGCAAATGTTTGCATGAATCACACTCCAAATGTAAAAAACTATTAATAGTCAGACAATCATGATATGCATTTTAGATCTGGAATTAGTGCCTGAAGACATTTCTCCTTTTAGAAATAGTTAATCAGGTATAGTTTGCTATTTGCTTCTTCATCACAATTTATTTGTTTGTCATGAGGGGACCATGTGTGTTCATAGACACTGATTTGAATCATAAGGAAATTAACTTTGTTGTTGGAAAGATATCCCTTTCTTTATTGCAGCCTGTCATCTACTCACCATTTTAAAAAGGTGGTTTCTTATTTTTCTCCATTTTAATCATATTAAATAATTTTAATATGATTAAAATGGAGAAAATCAGTCAGGTACACAAAAAAAATATTCAAATTCTGATTGGAAAAATGTTTTTGTGGGCACTTCATAATATAGTGGTAAAACAGAGACTAAAGATGTATTTTTCTGAGTTGTGGGCATCAGGAAAAGCAATGCAGATTTTGAATTTAGAAGGTGAATGAAAAACTGTATATGTTATATTTCTTTTCCATTTTGCCCAACAATATAACAAAAATAAAGTAGTGTTCTCACAAAATGGTTTAATGAAGGAAAGGGTTCGAATGCCTATCTGATAACCATTTGCAGATGGATGTACAAAGGCAATACTTCAAAATGTAAAAGATAATCAATGTGAATAAAAATTGGGCTTTGAATACTTTACTGCAATGTTATTACTTCCCCTATGTGGTGTGTTTCCAATTTGGAAAAATAAAAACCCAACTGTGAGCAGGAAAAAAGTATATCCTTCAATAGTGACTCAATTTGTTGAGAAGATCTAATGGTTTTATTTTCCAGCTTAATGCCTGTGAAGTTCCACAGACCATAATTTCTAAATCCATCAGGAATACCACTGTAGTACTGTTGCCCTCAAAACTATCTGTAATGGATTGCTTGTTTTTGATTTGTAGAGTGACATGGCAACCAGGATTAACTTTCACCCCTCCCCCTTCAGAAATGTATATATTTTAGACCCCATTAAAAAAAATTAAAAGGGGAAGTCATAACTGTTAGATTAGATCATGTTTTTGAATTCTGGGCTCAGATCCCTACACCCAGGCAGTTAAAACTAGAAGATTGATACTTAATGATATTTCTTGCCCTTTGTTCACCCTGTCTAAGCTATAAAGCAGGTTTGACAAGCTCTTTTTAAAAAGTGCTTGGAGAAAAGGAGAAGACAAATGAGAGAAGGGAGGGAGAAAATAGGTTCTTAAGAGAGGCTTTGGCATCTGAAGAGCTGGGGAATGACATCTGACAAGTCCACAAAAATATCTTGAAATACATATATTTGAGAACAAAAAAAAAAAAGAAGGTATTCTTCTTTTGATTAAAAGATCAGAGTTAGATGCACTCTGGGTTTCGGACCTAACTATGCACATATTTGCTTCTTTCAAGATATATTTTCTTTAGGTAGAATCTTTGAAATAAGTAAATGCAGAATATAAGACATCATTTTAGGCATGAGAAATCCTTAACAAAATGAGAACTTTATCAGAAATTATTGTTTCTCAATTTAACAGCAGAGCAGTACTGAGTAGGATTTGGAGGGTTAGATCACTTCTGTGTTTGATGCAATGTCTATCAGTGTCATACATTGCATTATGATGTTTACATCTTATTAAAAAAGCAGTTGTGGTCCAGAGAAGAGTTAGGAAATGGATTAGGGAATTAAAACCAAATGTTCTGTTGCATAGGATGAAAAGAAATCACAAATACAATGACTTCAGTTTTTCACAAAAGATGTAATGTAGTGGAAGACTCAACTTTAACAGCAAAAGTTATAGTAAATCATAGGGCTAGAATTTGAAATGAGAAAAATTGGGAATAAACTGAATACAGAGTTTTCATTAGAAATGCCATAAGCCAAAGTGCATTCTCTGCCAATGGAAATTCCAAAATAAAAGGGTTTCTTTAGGGTATTGATTATTTTTTTTTCCCCTGAGATTTAGTTCAAATACAGTTGCTGGACTTGAAACAGGTATGAATTCAGGGAAGGTTGTGGTTAGCTTTATGCAGGTTATAATGAATGATTGCACAAGTTCCTCCTTGCCTTAGAATGTGTGATTAGGAGTTGATTCTTCAGTGTCCCCCAGGTTTTTATGCTGACATATCTTCATCAGAGGAGATATTTCCTGGGAAGAAAGGAAATAAAAGGCAAAGTGGAGAACAGAAAGTGCAGGTGAATAATCTATTGAAATGACCTTCTCTTTGAGTGTGGCCAGGTGGAAGAATAGACTAAGTGAAAACTTTTCAAATGGAAAAATTTAGCTATTTCTGAGTAATCTCTCTCCCTGTGTGAAAAGCCTGTTACCCAAAAATGCTGAAATGCATTAATAGATATTTTTTCTGCCTTTTTATATATGAGGCAGCACAAGTTCAAGTCTTCCGTCAGCATCACTCTATTCAGAGAACTTTGGGTTTGCTTAATTGTTTCCAGGATCTTAAATCTGAAAATCCAGGAATTTGTTCATCTCCATCTTGTTCCGTTTATTCTTTTTCTCTTTTCAGGTCAGAAATTGGTTCTAAATTGCTTAGTTGTTAATTCTAGACTCCTAAATCTTTTCACATGTCCTATAGCTATTTAATATAGTATTTCTAGGCAGTATTCCAAATCTTCAAAATGTTATCAAGATACAATTTTTCTCTTGGTTATCTGTCAGTCATGAAAATATCACTTGGTTATCATCCAGTATCAAAAGATAATCCAGTTGAAATAATTGGGGCAATAGACTTAAGAGTACAACATAATTATTTGCATACGGACTTTTGTTTAAATCAAATGTGAATGTGAGTTTGGCCTAGATAAATTTACACCCTCTTGGACTGCAGACTTGGAAATAAGAGATACCCTTTTCTATACCATTAGTGAATCGTTATAACACATCAGTTAATTAAAAGTTGCTTTAATAGTCTTCAAGGGAATTTAGTAATGATCTTTCAAAAAGAGAAAAATTGCCATCCTTTTTATAGCTTCCAGTAAGGTGTAAAAGCTGGGCTACTTGAGTGTAGTTCAGTTTATTAAAGAACAGTCAAACTCAAAACAATTTAGTTATGGAAATGAAAAGAATTTTCCATGTTCCTGTCTGTCTCATCACTGGTTCCCCAGGGTAATTGATTTATTAATACAAGAACCAGAAGGGTGAAAGAGATGCTAGTAGTGTCCCTACAGAGAAAAAACATATTGTGTGAGGTCAGTCCTTATTGGATTACAGAAACTTCACACATGACATGGATTTCTGAATAGCTCAGCTCTTGAAAAAGCTCAGCTTTGCCATCAGTGTCATCTCTTCAGCAAGCACCAGAAATTCACTCCCTGGTTGGGTGTTATTGCCGTTCTTCTGACACAAAATCAGGTGGGATATTCTCTCTCAGTTATGGCATTTTAGATGTGATTTTCTGATGTCTAGAGGAGGATGAGCTCATGCTGCATACTTAATATAAATAAATTAACCCATCATGGAACAATTAAGCATAAATCTACCAGACATGTGGCATCATTACTTCTGCAGTTTTTATAACAAAACCACAAACAGGAGCATTTCTTCACTACCCAAAATCTATTCCATGAATACCTGACAACTTATTAAGGATGCCCAGTCCACATGGGGCATCCTCTAATGGTGATAGCGTAAATTAGCCAGGACTTGCATGATTTAATTTTTCCAGGTTTGCATGAAACGTATGTACAACTGGACAGAGCCCAATCAGAATATGCAGAGAAAGAAGCCTATGAAGGGGAGACTAGAAGGAACTCATGCACTCCATGCACTGATTTACTTTGGGAATCATTTGCAGTGATAGTTAGCTAGTAGTGTTTACTGAAAGGGTTAAAGAATTAGCCAAAGTTGGAGTTTTAAATTCCTGCAAGAATTGCAGAAATATGTTGAGCGTTTAACTCTAGCAACTGGATTATACCTTTCGAAGACTTTTGTTTAGTGATAAAACAAATGCAGAATGCTCACAGGGTCTGTTTATTTTATATTTACAAATAGGATTGCTTTTTTTCTGTTTTCTCAGAGATGGCCTCAAATTGACAAACTCTTTTGATGTATGTTTTAAGAATTCCAGAGCTCATCTGTGGTTGTTTCAAATTCAGTTTTGTGCTTCTACCAGCCTTTTTACTGGGGAAAAAGGAAAGTTATTTTTGCCCTCTTGGCCTTAATGTAGACAAAGCCCTTTTATTAAATTTTTAAAATTTAAACCAGCTGCAGTATTAATGTTCTAAATGACAACTGCTGCAGCAGTGGCTTTATCATGCATGTTGTAACAATATGTTTAAATGGTATTATGTGTGTTAAGATCCAAAGGAGCAACAATGGCAGGTTGGATCACAGCGTATTTCTTACCTCTCTCCCACCCAGCAAAATACTACCCCCCTCTACCCAACTCAGCCCCAAACTCCGTACAGATTTATGGGACTGTCCCAGAGGTCCTGAGTAAATAATATGTAGCATGTGCACAGGAATGATAGATGAAACAGGAATGGCTTATGTCTCTGTTAAATACTGCATTGTAAAAGTTATACCAATATATGTTAGTGAGACAGGTCTTATTTTCTCGCTTTCCTTGAGGTTACAGATAAAGAAGGTGATAGCTTCTAAGGTTTTGGATTTAAGAACCTGGTAGTGTGCTACATACTTTGAAGGGAAGCACTAAAGCACCATAAAATTTATAAATACAGTTCAGAGCATTGCATTTTCTTAAGCCCTGCAGTTTGCAGTCCACATGTCTGAATTTCAGATTAAGGAAAACAAAAAAACAAAGAACAAAACAAGTGCAAAGCACCCAGGAGTGCAAGTGGGAGATAGAGATCATAGTGAATCACTCTGTAATATTCTGCGTCTGGAAAGAAAGTACCAGCTGCCTTGTCACAAAGGCTGTTCTGCATTTAAAAGTGACAATTGCATACACAACACAGGAACAGTCTCCTCCATATTCAGCTCACAGAAAGAGTACTGTAAATGGGGAGAAACAATTTTGGGAATTACTTCAAAATTTTACATTTGTAGGTAGGATAAGAAGCTGTGAAATTTTGAATGCTGAAATGAATACAGAACAAATAATTTCAGGTTGGCTTAATTTCAATTTCATCTCTTCCAAACTGTAATTGTATATATTGTACAAAGTGACTTCAAATGGAAAGGTGCTATGAAATGAGACAATTGTAATGTTTATTCTTAAAATGTCAAGGTGGGATGTTTTAGCATTGTTGAAATAGCATTTATTTATTATTAAATGCTACTTACACCTTGTTCTTCAGTATGGAGAATAAACACAGATCATTTGGGGAACCAGGCAGCCTGCTGGGTGTCATTACCAGGAAAGTATGAAAGACTAAGCTACCTGACTGTTCTGTGTCTTGAGTGTCATTCCTAAATCAGTCTTAATTTAAATAGGGATTCTCAAGGTGTTTTTTCATCAAAACCTTCATGTGTGGCAGAAGATATTGAACTTGTGTTTGCACACAGGATGCGTTATTAGTCAGCTACAGGAAACAGCCTGTTTTGGAGAAGTTGAGCTATTCTAAGACATTAGGGCCTTGGACTCTCAGTTAAGCTCTCGTATAGCTGGGAACCTGAAAACACAGGGAGCAGAAGGTGTTAAGCACTGTAGAATGGGACATATATGGGGGCATAAAACCCCTTTACTTAAACTGGCTTGTTGAGTGGCATTCAACAAACTGTCCTATGCAGCTGAGTCTTCCTGGAATCACACAGTTCAGGGTCTGAGTCACTGGGGCCATTTGCTGGGCTTCCTTGCAGAGAGGTGGATGAACTGAAAGAACAGTTTTTCTTTCTTGGAGAATGTGAAAGAATGCATGAAAACATTGTGTACTTTGAGATGAAAGAAATTTCTGTATGTAGAAATGAAAATTACATTTTTCTTTTTATTCTGGTATTAGAGCTGATATTTTTTTTGAGTGTCAGAGCTTTCTGATAATGTGCTTGATCAGCTTTGTCATCTGGTGTCAGTGTATTAGTGAATAACTTGCTTCTGTGCTTGAGATCAGCCTTCAAGAAAAGATGTTTCTGAGGGCATAGGCAACAAGCTACAATGTGCAGAATCTAGACATATAAAACAGAGAGACATCTATAACAGCAGTTTGTCATTTGTATGTAAGAAATGTAGGAAGTGATAAGTGTTTTATGGTAGTTCCTCACTGTCCATATTGAATGGCACTTTATGCTAAGCAAGAGCTAGTGGAAATTGGCTAGTAGATTTTTCTTGTTCGGTATGGCCAAATCTACTTTTGCTAAAAATCAATATGGGAAAGCAATGCCAGCAGGCATTAAAGTATCATTGATGGCAAGAGTGAACCACCCTTCAGACTTGCAGATGATGAAATATTGCATACTGCTATAAGCCACCTAGATCTCCTGAGCTGTTTTACAAGCTGAGAATGTGTATCTTCTACAGCAGGTTGTGTCTTTCTAATTACATTTTTATAGTCTCATGCTCTGTATCAGTTCAGTTTGAAATTCATTATTCCCTTTGTTTTCCCTTTTCCACCATATAAATTGTTATCTTCTACAGTACTGAAGTACTGGGCTTCCTAGGAGAACTTGATTTCCTGCAGAGGCAGATGTGCTAAATGGCAATGCAAGGATGATTTGTCGAAGCAGATTTGAAAGCTGACATCTGATACTACCTGCGGCACTGTCAGGAGAGGAGCATTGTCAACAAGCTGTTAAAAATGACTTCTAATGGCTGAACAAAGTAGATGACACATCAAGAAAATATCCTCGTTCTTACTGATTGCCTGGTTTAATTGGCACAGGTTTACTGAATTTTTTAATAGAACAAAATGAGATTTTAATGTAATCTCACTGAGGTTGGTTCTAATTAGATATATTAATTTATTATGACTTTCTTGATTAGAAAAACTCAAACAACTAATTAATTTCTCTCATACAAAGTTATTTTAGACAAAGTCCCAGAACCTTCCAGCTATATGTAAATTCTTGGTGGATCTACAGAAGACTGTAGAAAGGCCAAATAATTTATTTTACTTATCTTGCTGAAATTAAAACTTTAAAATCAAGTAAAAATATGGATATTTTCTGCTGGTTTTTTTAGATAGGATTCTCTAAGCTTCTTAGCTGTTCATAGATCAATGGTAGCTGACTCCTTGATTGTTGCGATAAGAGTAAGACAGAGGTAACTAGATTTCTTTACTTAGGTAGCTGTTTAAAGGCCTAATCAGCTTCTGGTTTCATGTTGATTCTTGGCTACCTAAAAACCCAGATAGAAATTGAAGATGTTAGTTTAATTTTGTTGGATGAGATGTCGAGGGACTTTAATATAGTGCATTTTTCTTTCAAATATGCAAAAATATGGTTTTGTACGCTTAATTTTATTATTACAAGGCATTTTAGGCACATGAAAAACAAGGTGGTTGGTGACAGCCAGCATGGCTTCACTAGGGGGAAATCTTGCCTGACCAATTTGATGGCCTTCTATGATGAGGCTATGGAGCTGATCAACCGGGGCAGAGCAGCTGACATTGTCTACCTGGACTTGTGCAAAGTGTTTGACACTGTCCCACACAACATCCTTGTCTCTAAGTTGGAGAGACATCAATTTGATA
>JAOEHY010023750.1:0-15675 GCA_025447955.1 Psilopsiagon aurifrons | reverse complement strand
ACTTGTTCCAACAGTTCCATGTCCTTTTTATGTTGAGGACACCATAACTGCACACAATACTCCAAGTGAGGTCTCACGAGAGCAGAGTAGGGGGGCAGGATCACCACCTTTGACCTGCTGCTCACACTCCTTTTGATGCAGCCCAGGATACGGTTGGCTTTCTGGGATGCAAGCACACACTGCAAGATCATGTTCATTTTTCCATTGACCAACACCCCCAAGTCCTTCTCCACAGGGCTGCTCTCAAACTCTTCTCTACACAACCTGAAGCTGTGCCTGGCATTGCTCTGACCCAGGTGTAGGACCTTGCACTTGACATGTTTAAACTTTATCAAGCTGGCATCAGCCCAACTCACAAGCGTGTCCAGGTCCCTCTGGATGGCATTCCTTCCCTCCAGTGTATCAACCGAACCACACAGCTTGGAGTCATTGGCAAAATTACTGAGGGTGCACTGAATCCCACTGTCCATGTCACCAACAAAGATGTTGAAAAAGATGGGTCCCAACACTGATCCCTGAGGGACACCACTCGTTACTGGTCTCCAGCTGGACATTGAGTCATTGACCACAACTTTTTGCATGCAGCAAACCAGCCAGTTCTTTACCCAACAGTGGTCCACCTATCTAATTGATGTCTCTCCAACTTAGAGACAAGTATGTCATGTGGGTCAGTGTCAAATGCTTTGCACAAGTCCAGGTAGATGACATCAACTGCTCTACCCCATCCATCAGTTCAGTAGTACCATCATAGAAGGCCACCAAATTGGTCAGTAGGGATTTCCCCTTACTGAAGCCATGCTGGCTGTCACCAACCAACTTGTTCTTCATATGCCTCAGCAAGCCTTCCAAGAGAGTCTGCACCAAGATTTTGCCTGGCACAGAGGTGAGGCTGACTGGTCTGTAGTACCCCAGCTCATTCATTTTCCCCGTCTTGAAAATGGAGGTTATAGTTCCCTTTTTCCAGTCGTCGAAACTTCACCTGACTGTCATGATTTTCCAAATATGTTGGACAGTGGCTTAGCAATTTCATTTGCCAGCTCCTTCAGGACCCACAGATGGATTTCATCAGGTCCCATGTACTTGTATACATTCAGGTTCTTAAAATGGTCTTGAACCAGATCCTCTCCTACAGTGGGCCCAGGGTCTTCATTCTCATAGTTCCTATGTTTGCCTTCCAAGACTTGGGTGGTGTGGTCAGAGCATTTGCCGGTGAAGACAGTGGCAAAGAAGTCATTAAGAACCTCAGCCTTCTCCAAATCCAGGGTAGCCAGTTCTCCCGATAGCTTCTGAAGGGGGTCCATGTTGTCCCTAGGGCAACTTGTGTTGTCCTGTCTTTTATTTGCAATGTGCCTATAGAATCCCTTCCTGTTGTCCTTAACATCCCTAGCAAAGTTTAATTCTTAGTGGGCCTTAGCCTTCCTAAACTGGTCCCTAGCTTCCAGGGCAACATCCCTGTATTCTTCCCAGGCCGCCTGTCCTTGCTTCCACCTTTCATAAGACTCTTTTTTTCTTCGAATTTTCCTCAGCAGCTCCTTATCCATCCAAGGGGGTCTCATGTGGCAATCCAAATTGTTGGGACATTATGACAAGATTGAAGTTCTTGCAGGTAGAGAATTATTTTTATAGAGCAGACTTAAATTTGGTTCAGAGACTGAATTTCTTTATATAATAGGACAATTACACAAAACTGAATAAACCCTTCCTGCTACCACCATGTTTATCTACCGGGCCTTGTCCCCAAGTTTATATATGAACCTACTGAATTTTAGTGTTAAAATTTTGAGGCAGCTCTGAGTGAACTAGAATGAGAAACAACACAGAACTACCAGAGAAAACCTAGCAGGTCAAATATAAATCTTTAAGGCTATTTAAGTCTCCAAGCCTCAGAAATAAAAAAAAAAAAAAAAAAATATATATATATATATATTATATAACATGTATCATATAATAAATATATTATCTGTTAAACTGTTAAACCACACACACAGTTGGATTTTAACTTCTAACACAGCTGTGGAGAGCAGAGATTTTAAGAAGGCACAGCGGCAGTTTAACTTTTATGAGCAAAAGGCAGTACTTTCTAGATATAACAGAGCTGTCAGATTTGCTGGCACTGTTATGATTAGCTATGCATTATTCAAGATGACTGCAAGACTTTTATTCAAAGTCACTGATTTTTTTTTTTATTTATTTTTTTTTCGTTATTGGGATCAAGATTTATCCTGGAGGCTACCAGAAGCCCTCTAAATCAGCAGTATTTGATCCACAAAACATTACCCTTGCCTACTTCAGCAGGTCATCACTATAACACACTGTGTTTAACAAGGGCTTGATGAACACTTCAAGATTTTAATAAGCAAGATAAGCTCCACAGAACTTATAATATTCATAAGTAAAAAGTAGAACCTCCCTCTTTTTTAGTCTGTGTGTTTTAAAAATTAGACCATTGAGAAAGCAGAAAACATATGAAACATATTAGTAGTTGTACAACTATATAATGGTTAATATATAATAGCACCCGGAATGCAATGTCAGTGTTGCAGCTACAATTTGTGCTCTGACTTCAGTGCTAACTGAAGCTGTTACAGTGAACTAGGCATATATCTTTCCCTGATCATGCTATAATCATGAGAACCAGACAAAATGAATTAGTGCTTCCTTAGACCCATAATCACCACCTCTAAGACTACATGTTTTTCACTTCACGTTATTTTTTTGACAGATATACACCCATACGTATGCACCAAGGTTGAAAATCAATGTGGTCTTTTATAAAGAATGAGTAGCAGGAAAAACAGAAAATGTGATGGCAAGCAACCAAATAAATACAGAGGAGCTTGAGAAGACCAGAAGGAAAATTTTGCTTGCATCCTACATTCTAAACAGCAACTAAGCAGAAAATGCCTCATAACACCAGGCTCTTCCTGGGCTGTGTATGAGTACAGAGAGGAAAGGAATCAAGGGCAGACTCCAAACCAGTGATTTTACTGTCCCTGCAAAACCAGCATCCATGCCAGAGATGTGAGCTAGGTCCATGAACCTGTTTCATAGCAGACCTTCAGCCTCTGAATGCTGAAGAGCTTGGTTATCTTCCTTCTCTTGCAACAGCTCTCCCCCTACTCATGTGAAGAAAGGGCACGTCTAAGGCAGTAATTTATATTTGTGACTTGTCTCTCACAAAAGCACAGGAAGTCCTGGGACTTCTCTGGGACATGATAGAAAGAAACAGGCTAATAGATATCAGTTTACAGAGAGGTTCCACCTGCTCCCTATCTTTGTGCATAGAAGAGGAGACAGTGCAGTAGAGAAGAAATGGCAGTATTCACATGTTCTTACTGGGGACACAACTGGCAGGCACCATAAAAGGGAAATGCTGCAAGACTGCAGCATAACTTTGAGTTGTGACTCAGAGCTTCTGGTATGAGACATGCCTGCCTACTTCCTCCCCCTTCCCACCCTACATAATGAGAAAAATATTATTAGCCTATTAACTAATAGCTCTAATTATCCCTCATAAGCTCTTTTTCATTGCACTTCATTGTTTTCATGGGAACATGTCCTGGATCAGCAGTAGCAGTCATTTTTTCTCCTTCTTAGTAGCTGGTGCAGTGCTGTGTTTTTGAGTCTTGGCCTGGGAACTGTGCTGATAGCAAAAATGTTTTCCATTACTGCTCAAATGTTTAGTCTGACCAAGGACTTTCTGAGTCTGCTGCTCTGCAAAGGAGGAGGGGAAGCCGGGAGGAAGCAGAGACAGGACACCTGACCCAAGCTAACCAAAGAGATATTCCATACCACAGCACGTCATGCTCACTATATAAAGTGGGGAAAGTTACCCGGAAGGGTTATTTCACTGCTCAGTTGGGCTGGGTATCGGTAGGCAGGTGGTGAGCAGTTGTATTCTCTTCCCTTGTTGTTTCCCTTATCATTATTATTATCAGTGGTAGCAGTAGTGATTTGTGTTCTACCTTAGTTACTGAACTGTTCTTATCTCAACCTGTGGGAGTTACATGCTTTCGATCCTCCTTCCCATCCCTCCGGGAGTGGGTGGAAGATAGAAGGGGGGAGCTAAGGAACTGTGTGGCTGATTTATGGCTGGGTTTAAACCATGACAGAACAGTAAACAAATTCTTCTCACTCAGCAGCAGCACCTTGCAGAGCAGAAATGTAAACATTGTTTAGAATAGACTCAGAAAATTGCAGACATTAAAATAGAAGAAGATTCACTGATCATGAAGCCTGTTTCTCTGCTAAAGGAGGCTCAGTCCAAAAGCACACTTTCATGTGTTTCATACAGCATAATGTTAAAAATACCAGTAGCGAATCATCTTCCAGATTCTCTTAGGAGACAGTTCCTCAGCTGATCTCCCATTTGTGCTGTTTTGTGTTGGTTTATTTTTTTTTTATTTTTTTTTCTAGTTGGTTAGGGATTTTTTTTTTGTTGTTGTTGTTTTGTTTGTTTTTGTTGTGGTTTGTTTTTTTGATACTCTCATTTTTTTAATTTCTGTATTTTATACTTAGCTGTACCTTTTACTGCATTATGTACTTCTCTCTCTGCATGCACCTACCAACCTTCACACTTTCTCACTAATCAAATCTCACATGCTTAGCATAAGACTCTGCTGACCCTGCTTCACACTTCTATATGGCTAAGACCTTACTGTGGAGCCATTTGCGATGTAGTATCAGGACCATATATAAATCTCTGAGCAGATGACACATTGGCATCCCAGAGCAGAAGGGAGACAGGAGCAGAGAGCTGCAGACAGCTGCGAGCCATTCAGCTACAAAAGCTGCCCAGCTGCCCTGAAGCTGCCTCAATCCTGCCGCCGAGTACGTACCCTGCGCCTCCTGGAAATGATGGCTTATCTTTCCCACATAAGCAAATGTGACATCTTTTTGACCTGATATTCTTTCTGTCATGTGAACCATGTAGCACTACCTCAGACACAGAACACCAGCAAATTTGAGAGGTTTATCTGAGCACTTATACCTTGTTTTGCTTTATCATCCCATACCTGATTTAGTACCTTTAATCCATCTCCTAAATCCTCATCGATCTCTAGTAATTAATTTGTTGTTCTTCACTAAATTCTCTAACTGATCAATATCTTTCGACTTAACATACTGCTGAATGCTGACCAGTATTTCAGTAGCAGTCATGAGAAAAGCACTGCTATTGTTTAGTGGACTCTTACCTGTGCTCAGCTATTTTTATCAGCTAGTACACTCACCAACAGACTCAGAACTCAGAACTATCTCTTGGCATTATGGCCTACCACTGGGGAATCATCAAGACCATCAACATTTCACCGAAGCCCACTGAATTATGCCCAGATCCAAATTTTTAACAAATATATTCTTGACATTGCAGACAGGCTGAGCAAATAACAAATGAAACTTAATTGTGAATGCTAAAACCTGCTTATATTGCTCAGTAGTTAAAGTGTGATGTCTAAACCTGTGAGAGCTTGATAAAATGGCAACTCAGGGAAGGCATTCTCACTTTACCGACAGGACCCAGGAGCATAAAGCGTTTTCTG
Source organism: Psilopsiagon aurifrons (assembly GCA_025447955.1). NCBI lineage: Eukaryota > Metazoa > Chordata > Aves > Psittaciformes > Psittacidae > Psilopsiagon > Psilopsiagon aurifrons. Next base: position 10,135 of record JAOEHY010023750.1, on the reverse strand, counting down.
ATCACTCAGTGCTTTTGCTTCTTTAGCTGCCATTTTACTTTTCTCTCACCATTTCCTCCAAACAAACTCTATGGTACTTCTGCTATTTAAGATTTCACAGACAAAAAATTCAAGAATGCTGAAACACAGAAGTACTAGTGAAAAGACATTGTTTTTTCCCCTTGTGCCACTTATACTTGTGCTCCTAAGAGATCATGTAAATTTGTCATGTTTGGTTTCTTTTTCTATCTTAATAACCATGCAATTAATAAAAATACATATATATGTAGATCTTCATAGATGGGGAAGGTATTGTACATAGAATCATAGGACATCTGACAACAACTGCCATCTCTAAACTGGATGTGTGTTTTTTATCTCACAGATACTCTTTTCCAGACAAGCCTGCTGTTTGCTTTGAACAGCTTCTGTCTTGTGCTACTCAGATACATTTTCTCAGGAGTGTGTGTGCAGAAGCATACATATATATATATTTACACATCCATGTATACCTATATTATGTGTGTGTCTCGTCTGTATTTACATTTATAGGCATATGCTATGAAGATGCGTGCTAGTTCTTTTTATTTAGTTATAAAATAATATCTATTTTTCTGTGCACAAGGTTGGAGGTTATAATTTTTAGCATTTTTTCTTACGGCTTCAGGTTTTGTGATCTTGCTTAAGTAGACAAATTTTTTTTATTTACAAAGATAAAGAAACATGCATTTCTAATCCTTGCGATGAAAACCTTGAAGACATGAAGTAACCCTGAAGACATGAAGAAAACGAACATCAAAGATGAAAAAAATTACAAACTTGAAAAGAATGTACCATTCTTAAAAATCATAGGGTTTTAAAATCCATTGCTTTTTTACATTTCTAATTTTGATTAATACTTGGGTTTCCCTGCATTTTGGTCAGTATCCATGATGTTTTCCTGAAGCAAAAAGCTGTTTTCACATGGGAATATTTCTTTGCTTCTACAACATGCAAAAAGCAACTGTTGTCCCCAAACACAATGTAATCTACCTTGCTTTTTCTTCTGATGGGCAAGGGTTTAAAAATGTCTTCTGTGACTAATGTACATGATCCAGTGTAAAGTATGTATTTATCTTTGTGAAATTTACATCTCTGTGACCTATAAATTATATGCCAAAAATATAATTATTTATCTTTCTTGGATTAATTAGTAGCTGAGCTTACAACAATTTGTATTTTTGCTATTTGATGAATAATACATCTTAAAATGTATGTGGAAACTTATTCAGCAAGTTCTAAGAAAGTTTTTAATTGTTATGAATGAATTTTCTGTGAATTAGAAATTTCACCAGCTGGTGAAGTTTAGGTGAATAATCGGATAAATGCTACTTTCTAATGAGTCAGAGTTGTCAAAATCAGACCTAGAGATCAATGAAGTGAATTTAAAGATGGACTAATCTACTTTACAGGAATATTTTTTCTTAATCTGCAAAGTCCTGTCCTCCCACAAACCTCCTCACCTCCAATATTTTTGTATTTGGTTGCAATATTATATATCTGTATCTTAATGTAGTAAACTAGAGAGAAAATGCGGAGGAGAAAGGGAACAAACTGCTCACAATCGAAAAACATCACTGAAAAATGCAAGTAGCACCATAGGGAATTGGAACTTGCTGCTTCAGAGATTTGGAGGATGTGACAGTGAGACAAATCTTTGCATCATTTCAAGGGAAATGTTGCACAGCTGGAGCGAGGTATGCAGATTCTATTGTTCTGACCTTCTCAGAGAGTCCTGAGCCAAAGCCCACCACAGAATTGCAGTTGTAGTTTCATGGTTCTCCGGAGGGTGCACACAACCAACTAGTCACCTTGCCATCAAGTGACATATATTCCTCTTAACTTTTTAGAAGCATTATCTACACATTATGGTGTCAATGGGTCCTTCATCCAAAATGAGACACTGACAAAATCTTTTTTTGTGTTAAGGTTTAGTAAGGTGTTCAGTAGTGGTCACCACCCCCAAGGACATTTGAAGAAACTATTATGCTCTGGAAGTAGTAATCTGTGTGAAAATGATAATAATGTACAAAATCTGTAAGATTTTTACTGTTTAGTGCATCAAAATAGTGAAATCAGTGACAGAGCATTAATGACAAGGCACTATGGCTATGGGCATTAAAACCTGTGGATGCTCAATAGAGAAAAGGCAGGTGCTCTGTAAATTTTATGGGAACTCTTTAAAAATGCCACAAATAATCTGGAATTCTAAAACCTTTTCAAGGTGAAGAGAGAATCTAACACAACATACTTCTATATGCTGAAATGGGAGCTGACCCAGATTCATTAGAAGTTTATTTACCTCATTTTGAGTTTAGCTAAAATCAAGGGCTCAGTTTTCCAAACTAGCATATATATCAGGTCATAGAATTTTTTGGGTTGGAAAAAGCCCTGAAGATCATCAAGTCCAACCTTTAACCTAGCACTGACAAGTCCACCACTAAACCACATCCCTAAGTGCAGTATCTGCACATTTTTTAAGTACTACCAAGACAGGTGACTCCACCAGTCCCCTGGGCAGCCTGTTGCAACTCTTTACAACACTTCTGGTGAAGAATTTTTTCCTAACATCCAATTAAAACCTCTTCTTTGGACACATGCCGACACCTCAATATCATTCTTGTACTGAGGGATGCAAAACTGAACACAGTATTCGGGGTGCGGCCATAACAGTGCCAAGTACAGGGGGAGAATCATTTGCACAATACTGTTGACCACACTATTGCTGTTATAGGACAGATGCCATTGCCCTTCTTGACTGCCTGGGCACTAGGTGGCTCATGTTCAGACAGCTAGCAATCAATACTCTCAGGTCCATTTCTGCCAGGCAGCTTTCCAGCCACTCTTCCCCAGGCCTCCAGTATTGCATAGAGTTGTTGTGGCTCAAATGCAACACCTGGCACTTTGCCTTCTTGAACCTCATAAAATTGGCCTCAGCTCATTGATCCAGCCTGTCCAGATCCCTCTGTAGAACCTTCCTACCCTCAAACAGAACTCCCAAGTTAGTGTCATCTGCAAGCTTTCTAAGGACACACTCATCTCCTCATCCAGATCATTGATAAAGATATTAAACAGAACTGGTCCCAGTCCTAAGCCTGGGGAACATCACCTGTGACCAGCCACTAGCTGGATTTAACTGCATTCACCTGGACATCTAGACAGTTTTATACCAAGCAAAGAGTATGCATGTTCAGACCATGAACAGCCAGTCCGTCTGGGAGAGTTCTGTGGGAATCAGTGTTAATGACTTTACTTAAATTCCAGGTAAAAAACATCCACGGCCTTTCCCTCATCCACTGAGTGGGTCACTTTGTCATAGAAGGAGATCAGGTTAGTCAAGCAGGATCTCTTCCAAAAACCAAGTCATGATATTAGGCAGAATTACACTGATGTAACAACAGTTTAAGTGAGAGAGTAGAATCAGAACATAAGAGCAAAAGTTACTCTAAAACAATTTAAAATGGAGACAAAATTTAAAGCACTGACTGAAGAAACATCTCCAATATCCCAAAGAAGAAGGATTTTTTAATATGTAAACACTCAAAGCCTCAGAGAAATGCTGACATGAATAACATTGTGACTTATTTTGACAGGTTTTCTAAAAATCAATGTTAAATTCTTGATTTAAGTTTTCTTTTCTTATACCTTTGAGATAACATTAGATTGGGAATAGACTGGTAGGTCGACCAGTAGACCTGGACACAAGAAATCAATCTACTGAATAACTAGGCACAAGAACTTGACATACTAGACCTTTGCAAAAATTAAAACATTAGCAGAAATTAAAGCTTACTAGCTTTGGGGAAATAAACATTTTACCTGATCTACAAATGATCCTAAACAAAATAAAATCATGTTAATTTCTTACTTAGGTGAATAGCTCAATTTTCAATGTACACTGTGACTCCCAGAAGCAATGTTTTTAACCTAAAATTTTGTACCAAATATATTCCCTTAAAATCAGGAAATATCAAACACACAGATGTCTTTCTATTCCCAGAATCATCATGAACAGAAGAAACATTCTTTGTACTGCAGTTCTGATGCTTCTTTTCAGAAAATAAATAATACCAGCTAAATATTTCAAATCTGTAGCCTTAATTTTCATAATTAGGAAGATATGTTTAGATCTGGTCTTTCTTGCAAAGAACACTTTTATTTTACGTTAATTGTCCACCTCTGGATGATTCGACTTCAGTGTAACATGCAAACCCTTTTGAGTGGCAGCATTTCACCTTCGGAAGCCAAAGGATATGAAACACTGTAAATGTCTGCTTCCATACAACATTTCTGCATGTGGCGCAGAAAGGACCTGTGTGGGATATTCTGCCCAGCCATTCACAGAAGGTCACATGCACTGTATATCTCAAGCCAAGGGGAGGCACATTCAGGAATCCCACAGAAATTCATGAAGATACCATCTAGTGAGACTTTGTTTTCTGGGTGACAGGGTGTCGATGCCAGCAACACAGTGTAGCCACTAGTGAAGCTGAAGAAGTGATGACATTTGAAAAAGACAGGTAGAAGTTTTTCACATAAATATTTTTTTTCCCTCTCTCTTCTTCTTCCATTTTCCTCCCCTGAACTGAAGACACCATTTTGCCACAATCAACTCCCAGTCACTTCAAAAGCCAAGATGCAGCTCCCATTCCTTCTCCTGAGGCTACATTCTCACTTTGGTGCTGAAGGCAGTTTTGAATGCAGATTTTGACCTGCACTTCCTTAAGCAGGGAGAAGTCTGGGTAATTCAGAAGTACCTCTGTTATCAATCCTGCCTATGGCTGCAATATGTTAGAGAATATGCTGCACTTCTCTTTGTCTGTCACAGACACACAGATTATCTGAATATGAATCTATTTTTCATTGTTATCCCAAGGAACAGGATGAGAAAAATAACACTGTTCTTGTGATTTGAGGGGAAAAAGTTCTTTCATCAAGATCTATTCATTTAACTTTTCTACCTTCCTTGTTAAAGGATATAGTGAGATGCTAGCATGTGACAAAAAAAAAGAATAAATATATCTTTGCTCACAAACATGCATACACACATATGAAGATCCCAATTTGGAGAAGCAGTAGCAAGTTGACATGAGAGACAAATGCTTGTTTTAATAATTCAAATTAGGTAGCTTCAGCTGATGCCTTTATACCACCTCTTCATATCAATCAGCCATGTAAACTTGTAAATAAATAAACAATTCTGTAAATATTTCTATACATAGATAAATAATTTCAAATTAATTAAAATATATGTAGGTTTGGGGGTTGTGGTTTTTTTTGTTTGTTTGTTTGTTTGTTTTTTTACCCTGTAGTAGAGATAGTTCTGAGTTATCTGTTCAAGGTCCTAATTTGGCTCCAAACTTCTCCAGAGTTCAGAACAGGGGTTTTGGAAGCACAAATCAGATACATTTGCATTTGCAAAAGTTCTCTGCATTTTGCCAATGCTCTATGAATAGCATAAATATATAAAACTAAAGCAGCAAATAAATTAGGGGTGAATCTTGTGAAATACTGTCCTAACTTTTTTAATTGTGCTTGCTCATTTATAAGGTTAGTCGTAGATCTCCCAATTATTATTATGAATTAGAGAGTTTCTGTTAATTAGTAGCCACCCAATGTCTCCCATATTGTTTTATCTATACAATAGAAAAACAGTTAGAATCCTGGAAAAATCAAAGCAAACAAATAAGTAAGATCTAAAGAGTTCAGCCAAGGCATGCTCCCTGATTCATGCCCAAATCTACAGTATGTTCTTTAAAAGTCAGACACAAATTAATGTGATTTATACTGTTCCTTGAACAAAAAAGTAGCAAATGCACATAATTACATTCTATCTACACTACACATCTCTTTGTAAGAGCACAGTCATTAAAATATTAATATTTACTTCTTGGAACATTAGGTTTTTTGGTCTTTGAAAAAAAATTGCATTCAGAATTATTGTCTATTTTGCTTTGGTCTCCATGTTGGCAGCTAGCTATAATCCAAATTATTGTGCTTCCTCATCAATTTCTTCTTTTTAAACTGGAGAATAAAGGGAGATTAGGCTTTACCTTTATTCTTGTTCTTTATTTTGTGCACAAACTAGTGAAAGGATGAAGTGCATTTTGTATGCCTCCTTAGCAGTGTTCTGGCCCCATTTTTCTCTACAGCTATATTGACTTTAACACGTTGCCATCCAGTAAAAGTAGATCTGTAGAATAAAAAAGCTGGCATGGAGGGTCAAATGCTAATGAGAACCCTACATGCTTCCTTTTAATGTAGCTCAAGTTTGATGCTATGGGTAGATTCCCATTTGCAGTTAGCACTACTTTGGTGCTCTACCAGAGCAACCTTTTTCTGTTCCGTTTCATATAATATATGTAATTTAAGCCCTCTGAAACCACTCCATAATGCAAATCATATAATGGCAGGTATGGGCTGTCATTTTATTAACTTCCAAATAGTACTGAATCAAACTAAAACATTCCTGTAATTGCAGACTTCTTCACTGAGATTGTAGAAATCTACTTTATCATAGAATGATTGTGTCCTGGGCATGTTCCCAGGTGCATAACATCATAAAGGCTATGTTTAAGCCGTCTAATAATGTAATAGAGCTGCAAAGACTACATCCAAAGTAGCCCATCATGTTTTGGCATTTCTATTACCAGTATATCTTATTTCTCAGTCGCCCTTGTGTCTATGTGCTTTTATGGGCACTTTATAAGAGAGTGGCTAAGAGATGTAACTTAACTAAGATGGAAATTACATTCTACCTAGAACCTGGCCTGTCCCAGCTGCTGCTAAAAACACAAGGAAAAGTTCACAGTTTTGCCAGTGTAGTCCAACATTTTGTTCTTTGTACTGCATGACATCTGTCACAGTAACTTGATGAGTTGACCCTTCCATTTAGAGTGACAAAGAAATTGCTACTGGCTGTAATTTGAAGGGAAAAGAGCTTTAGTATGAATGCATAATATGTTCAGAATCAAACACCTGGGCTGCATATCATCAGAGCCTTAAATTCTGAAGGAATTTTCTCTTATAGTTTCCCTTTATAAATACTGTTACTACTTTCAGAACAGAGAATTCCCTCAGGCCACAACCTGATATATCTTTGCATACTTTCTACTGCATCACTTAGTTATCAATAAGAGTCATTGTTTATAGATGACAGAGGTTCTTTCAGTTGCAGTAAAGCACAGAAAAGGACCTTTTTTAAACAAAATTAGCCCATTTTAAGTAAAATATTTAAATGTAGTTGTAAAATTGTTCAATGTGCTTCTTTTTAGTGCTTGCAGCAGCACTGTTTCCTTTTAGTTTGCATACTGAACCTGAAGTTAATCTTTCTTTGGATGCTTCATCAGCTTGCTGTAAGTCTGTTCAGCTCTTTTACATTGAATGGATTCATTACTGTCACCTGAATTTTGCTCCAGAAGCAGTTAACTGCTTAAGAAGCTACCATGTAACTCATCTAATTGGTGATACAAGAGAAAAGATTAAATTAATTCTGTAGCAAACCATATCCATTTAGAAAAATATTCCAGCTCAAATCAAGGTGGGAACTGTGAAAGAAGAATTATGTCTCTATTGTATTGTAAATAGTATGTGTTTGATTTAATGTGAATCCAAGATATTCATCTACAGATACAACTTGATATTAAACTATAATTAGTCAGTTATGTAATTTAATTTTGGACTACATGCCAGTAGAAAATAGAATCTTTTTTCTTTTTTTTCTTTTAAAGTGTGGATGTTTACATATTTTGAGGAAATTATAAAAAAATATTAATTGCAAAATGCTTGCATCTAATAGAAACAAACAGATTTTCTTTAAGTAAGGAAATATGAAGTCATTCAGTATGTCTGCCTGGTATATGGATTTCTGATAACATACTGAAGCTGAGTTCCTGGCATAATAAGACTCACTGCTTGGCAGGCTTGCATGGGGGTAAAAGCTAAAGCTTAATATCCAAATTGATCTTTTAATGCACTGCTCGAGCAGGAACACCCAGACCTGCATTCCTGCTTGCTTCTTCAAGATGACTTCCAGAGGTGAAAGATTTGGTTTAAAAAATAAAAAGGAGAAAACCAAGTAAAAAGAATAAACTAATATAACAAGAGTAGTTTAGTTAGGATGCAAGAGAATCTGCAAGATCAAACACAAAAGTTCAATTACGGTTACAGTTAAAAGTACAGCATATTATACTTACTATAATCATCTCCTGGAGATAGCCTACTGTAGCACATTTATTACAGCATATGAATAAACCCATAAAATTACAATTAAAATGCTGCAAAGAGAATAGTTTATATTCAGATCACTTCCCATTCATGTTATATCCTATCATGAGGATGGCTTGGTTGGAGAAATGCATGGGTTTCGTTTTTCATCCTTCTCAGGTTACCCTGAAGAGTTCATGGCTTTCTGTCTCACAACTTGCTTAGGGATTTACAGCTGTTTTGTTTTGTTTTCAAACCAGCAAGAAACAACTCTTTTGTTTGCATTTCACAAGAAGGTACAGATAGAAAAACATTTGATACTGGAATGTCTACTATTTTAGAATTCATACACTTCAGGAATCATGTACTGTACTTGGAAAACAGGCATATCTGCCTGTGTGTGTTATGAAAATGAGTGGTTTAAGGCCACTCAAAGAAGCACCGTCAAAGGTATTATCAGTTTTAATGATTTAGGTAGGCATGACTTAACAAAATTCGATAGCAAGGTTCACTCTATCAGTTCTTAAATGGATGAATCATAGAAGTAAAAGCTAAAACCAAGCCAAAAATTATTGAGACCAAACAGACAAAGTGTAAGGGACAACTTCCTACTGAGCCACAAGGTCTAGAACAGTCCCCCTTGATTTCTAAACTCCCAAAGGTCCTAGATGGGGTTGAGTCTTAGTCTCAGACTTAGTCAGCAGTATATATCTAAAGGATTCTACGTGTACCAATTCACCACGGAGGGATTTTTTACATGGTTTTAAGGCGAGTCTTATAAAGGAATTTAATAGAATTTATGACATTTACCACAGAAATTTATACACACATACACATGCACACATACATAATGACATATAAAGGTATAGTTGCTAAAAAATTCCCTTGAGATCAGTAAAATACTCACATCTTATATCTTGGCATTTCTCAATAGGCAAGGGTTGAGTCCTGAGGAGTGGGGTGAGTTCATCCAGCTTCTCTCTTTTGGCAACAGCCCTCCAATTATCACAAACTTGAGAGTTTACAAACTCTGAACATCTCACTTAGAGGAAGATAGTATCTGCTGCCCCCTGTGGTCCAGTGGAGCTTGCAGGACCTCCCTTAGGACCACTATTTATAAGATCTCAAGGTGATTTCCTTCAGTCATTAGTAAATTTCCTTCAAACATATCAACCACACTACTCAGCTTGGTGTTTCCCAGACAGTTGTGCTTTCAGAAGGGAAAAAAGATAAGGAAATCTTTACTGTAAAATGGCCAGGTCTGAGGCATAATCTATTGCTGAGCACCTAAGGTATTTATATTTTCTGTAGTGATTTCATGCACGTTTAGTATTTATGAAAAAAAGCGTATTGTACATTGGCTGTGTTAGCATCAAAGACTACAGCCCATGAAATTCTGAGAAATGGCACTTATGCTCGAGCAATTTATTTCTCAGTATTTTTCTATTGCCTGCAGGAGAGAAATACAAAGGGAGAATAATTCTCTGCAGCATGCTTTGTTGTTTATCAAGGAAAGTAAATAACAGTGTGGGGGGTGAGCAGCATTAAAATTTCAAGGACTGACAATCTAAAAAGCTGGACCATTATAATTTGACTTTTCAATATGCCTTGGCTGGGTTTTCCATTTTTGACAAACCACCTAGCTAGGGCACTCTCTGCTCTTCCTGTGCATCTAGCGTTATTCTCAAAAACCTGATGAGGATGTAAGGCCCATCAAGGTTTTCTGAGAGACTATCGAGCAATGAAGGAGTGAGAAGACTTGAAAGACCTAAGTATTTTCTGTTAGGTAAATAAAATGCATACAGGTGTTCCATACATTGGAGATGCAGCTTGTTGACAGTGGGATTGAGTGTGCCCTCAGCAAGTTTGCCGATGACACCAAGCTGGGTGGTTCGGTCGATACACTGGAGGG
>JAOEHY010023746.1:0-20188 GCA_025447955.1 Psilopsiagon aurifrons | reverse complement strand
AGTTCTTTACTGTAAGGGTGGTGAGGCACTGGAATGGGTTGCCCAGGGAAGTTGTGAATGCTCCACCCCTGGTGGTGGTCAAGGCTGGGTTGGACAGAGCCTTGGGTGGCACGGTTTAGTGGGAGGTGTCCCTGCCCATGGCAGGGGGGGGTGGAACTGGATGACCTTAAGGTCCTTTCCAACCCTAACTATTCTATGATTCTAAGAGCAATATGTTCAACTCTTACTGAAAGAAAACAGATTATGGTATTTGTCATTGATGATTAGCCTTCATGCCTTGGAAATCTCACCTTTGAAGGACAGCACCTGGAACTGCTATGAAAAAAAGAGACAACCACTACTATTGGTGTTGTCACTATAGACAGAAAGACAGCCAGTTGTGTGCAATGGCTAAAAGGACTTAAAAGGTAGATCAATCAGCAATGTGCCAGACTATGGTTGCCACCTGCACACGTTGCACAACTAAGGGAATATCCCAAGTGTTCCTCCACCACAGAGAGCTTTGAATCAATGAAGCAATTCATGGAAGAGATTTAAACAGCTTAACGTTGATGACTGTCTAAAATACCCAAGCCACCTCAAAAATAGTTTGGAAAATACCATCTGAGCTATACTGGAAACTGCAGAACTAGAAGGAGTTGAAGAGAAGTCCAGAAAATTGAAACACGACAGAACAAGCACTATAAATGCTCAAAAGATTTAGAAAAACCAAACACAAGTACACAAGGAGGACATTAAGGGCACTACTACTTTTGGATGCGACACACTGCACTTGCCCTGCTGCCTTTGAAACTGGTTGCAAACCCAAACTTGTAATCACTTCAGTGAATATCAAACCGGTGTTCAACACTCCAAATATCTCCACATTTTTAGTCAGAAGCCAGACATGCCTATTATTAATAGCTGGCAGCAGCAGCAGTTCAAACACAGCAGTATTCACACCCAACCTATTTTCAGCAGTACTGTTTTCTCCAGAGAGAATCAATTACCACATGCATAGCTTCCCTTGCAACCATCATCTTCACTCCAATCCTTGATGTCTGATTACACAGCATCTGTAACAGCCATCCTCTTCCAAATAGTTCTTTGTTATTCTGAGCTTACTAAATAGCTGTGTGTCAAGTACTCAGAACCTAAATTAGTAACATCGCACAAACAGCAACTGCCTTTCCTCACTCACTGACTTTCTCATCAGTTGAGCTCTGCAATTTCAAGAGAAAGCTCTGATTAACTTGGAATACCCCACTGCTCACACTGCCTTCAGGACTTTTCTGTATGCCTACAATTACATTTACGGGAAAAAAAAAAAATGTAGGCATGTAGAAAAGGTACCAATGCCCACGCTACCCTGTGAGTCCTTCAGGAGAAAGATGTGATGACGGCCACAAGTTACAGATTAGGAGGTTCAGACTGGACATTAGGAAAATTTTCTCTACTAGAGCACCATGGAACAGGCTGCATAGAGAGAGTGTCTGTTGCCTGAAGTTTGTTTTTCTACTCACATCTCTGCTCTGTACTCCCACAACAGTGACTGCTTTTTGGCTAAGCCTCTTAAGAAAGAAAAGGCCTTAATGGTAACAACCTGTATTGTTATTGTATATTGAATACATTCAGTATCATACATTCAATGTTAAGTGCCCTTCAGCAATCTCTAATTTCTTCAGCAAGCTCCAATACAGGTACCATGCACCTCCAGTGCAACAAATGCACAGTAAAGAGGTGTCTGAAACAGAAGGTGAAATACCAGCGGTAGAGAAGACGCTGCCCAAGTGTTCACACACAATTCAAGGAGTCGCACACACCACCTGAGACTTCAACTGCTTGGACCAGAGTCCCTTCATAGTGAGCTGATGGGTGCCCCTTTTGACCCCTTGCTCACACACACATTCACTCTTCGGTGCACTTCCTCCTTCAGGTGCAACCCAAGGCTTCCCGCAGCACAGTCTCAGATGTCTGACTCCAGGAAAAGAAACAATTTGAGTGGTACAACATCTCGAGCTGGCTGCCTCCAGGGAGGGATCCTGAACAAAGAAATCCCTGGGCAATGACACCCTTAGAATTTATGCACCTGCCCTTCACGTGCTTTTTCAGTCCAGCTGTGATTTTTGGTCTGGGGTCTTTTAACACTTTATTGGATTCCTTCTGCATCTCCATATAGGCAGGTTTTTAACAGCTCTTGTTGAGTTGCAGCTTCTGCCAAGGATTGCAGCCTCAGGCCTGTGCTTCTTGTGTACCTGCTGGTCAACGGAGCATGGGACACTAGAGAGTCCCAGACCTAGGATAAACATTACTCAGCAACAACTAAACCATCAGTGCATTATCAACATTTTTCTCATACTAAAAACAAAACACAGCTCTATACCAGCTAATAGGAAAATTACTAAGAACTTTAGTAAATTTCCAGCCAAAAGCATATCTAGGTTCAAGTCCACAGTTTACAGTCTAAGACTTCAGCAAATCTTGCGACTTGTGCTAAGCAAGTAAAGCTAAGCAAACAGTATACTAAACCACACGGTATTAAAACTCTGAATGAGTGACTTATTCTATTTAATACTTAAACTAAACAACTAATATCTCTCAACACCAGAAACTGTATGGAACAATTTAACTGTCATGAAGCAGTAAAACTGTAGTATTAAAAAAAGAGAACCACACACACCAAAAAAACAAATGACAGAATAACAAGCCACAAACCCCTTCAAATGACAATGAGCCCTCTGTCTAAACACATCATGCCTGATCTCTAGGGAGAGCTACAGACAAACAAGGGATTGTGCCCATGACCAAATACCAGGGTGCTAACACAAGACCTATGAGGAGAGACTGAGGAAATGAGGCTTCTTTAGCCTGTAGAAGACAAAGCTTTGTGGACAATAAAAGGCAGCCCTCCAGCACCTGCAGGAAAATAACCAAGAAACCAGCCTGGTTTCTGAAGTGTTGCACAGTGGGATGATGAGAGGCAGTGCGCATAAGGTAAAACAAGAGAGGTTTGGACTGGACATAAAAAAAAGTCCGTTCACCATGAAGACAGTGACGCATTAGAAAAGGTTCTACAGAAAGGTTGTGCAGTCTCCATTCCAGGAGGCTTTCAAAACCTGACTGGATAAAGACCTGGTCTCACCTAATAGCTGACACTGCTTTGATCAGGAGATTGGACCAGAGACCTCCTCCTATTTTAAACCAGAAAGAACTGGACAGTAAGGGGCACATTAGGAGTAATAAATGCAGGTGTATTTTCCTTTAGATTTCAGTATTTGGATATATAACACAAGATTAAAACTGGGTGTTTTTCCCCTCCACTTTCTATGTTAGACATGTGCACACACAAGTGCACTGCAGTTACATTTAGTAAAAGAACTCCTTTTACTGCTAAGCCTGCAATGAAAATGTCGAAATGGACCCAGAAAAAAATAAATGAATAAAACCTCAGTTAAGAGAAAGGCAGAAGTGTTCTGTTTTAAACAACAGGATAGAGACAGAGATTCCACTTCAGAAGAGAACTGCCTTCATTTGCCACAAAAGGAAAAAAGGTGGGATTGATTGATTGAATGTTCACTCCAAATTAGCCTTGATTTACTCCTCAGAATCAACCTGAGCCAGAACACAGAGTACTATTAAGCTTTTCTGAGCTTCAAAACAACGATATAAGAAAGTAACAGAGAAGAGACCAACATCAACCAGAGACTAATTCTGAATATTTGCAAGCCTAATTCCAAATTTAACCCTGCTTTTTTAGGATAAATCTACTTTCGTCCTCAAGCTGATCTCATATCAATAATCACCACATATGAACTTAACAAGTACAAAGATTAGTTGCTTTCAAAGAAATAATGTAATATGCATACTTAATCTTTTAGGTGCTTACAATATAGGAAACATTTGGACAAGCACAGCAATCTGGAACAGGTTTCCTAAAAGAATAGATTTGGAAGCTAAAATGATCAGATGTCAACACACAGGAATTCCTTTGTCAAGAGTATCTATTATAAGATTAGGGCAAAATTTCACAGGAAAGGAATATGCCTTTATACAATCACATCTGAGGCATCCTTAAAATAAACCCTTCAATCAGAATATATTTTTTTCCTAGTAAGTTCACATAAAGAAGTTAAATGCCTTGAAGTAAGATTCATTCTCCTTCCAAATCTGGTTCTCTAAAACCCGGGTTAGTCACACAACCTTTATATAGATATTAAGTTCTTTTCTGAAGGCAGATAAATTCTGCTTGGTTCACTGTAATTTCCACTCAGAGTTAAAAGTCCATTACACGGTCTTCTTAACCACTTTAAAAACAAACCCCACTTTGCTATTCATTTAGGGCAATTTTATCAAATGTTTCTAGAAAAACTAAATTGTTTCTCCATCTTCTTAACTCATTCATGTTTTAACTAGGCTTTTGGGGTGCTTCTTCATAGAATACCATTGCTTTGGGAAGCTCAACACCATAGGAAGATGATACCAGAAGCTTATATATAGGTTTAAGAAGTAGTCAGACCAGCTTACATCAGAAAATCTTAGTAGGCACTATTACATGAAAAGACAGCACAACTACCTCAGAAAATCAAAGGTCACACATTACAGGAAGAGAGGAAAGTGGGATGGCAGAACAACAGCAAACGTGAATCCCAGCAGCAGTTTTGTAAGATACCACACTACTTAGAGCTCTGGTCTGACCAGACACAGCCATTCATACAGCTGTACATGAGACTGTGACAGAAGAGCAGAACTTACCCCTGTATATTTTAGAATCACAGAATCAGGGATAAGACCAAGATCATCATAAGATCGAGTCCAACCATTAACCTAGCACTTTTCCTATGAATCAAAGAGGTACACAACAGATGTACTTCTTAACACAAACAGTTCTCCCAAAGATTTTATTTTGCTTATTTAAGTACATGAAATTAACAGTAGCAGTTGTTTTAAAAATCATAAACATGTCTTCATCACTTTACAGAGGACTTCAAGATTTTTTGGCCTTCAGTTCCCATATAAATGCTACCTGGTGAAAAGCAATTCAAATTATCAGATACATTTTTCATTCTTTATTGTCTTTCTCTGCTTCAGCATCTGTAAGAAGGATCTCAGGATAAGAAGCATTCAGATTTTCATCACAGCACCAATCCATGGGATAACATGACATAGTTAGAACTTTCCTGCTTTCTCCTCAATGAGCAGAAGTTCTTTAAATAAAATGAACTGTTCTGTAAAGGACTGAAGTAACAAAGCCTGGTTTTCTAAGAATTTCAGATTTGTCTAGGTTTTCTTCCTTCCGCAATAACGCGAGCATGGTACTCAAAACCTTACATCCCTGTGTAATGTTCTTTGGGCATAAGCATCATTTCAACTGAATTAAATAAAAGTTATTAGGAAAGGCACTAAAAGACCTCCTGAATAGAAGTATCAGGAGGCAAAACCAGAAACCTGACACGAGATGGGACTTGATCAGATCGTGGAAACAGGTACTGGCAAAAACACTGGACTGGATGTGAACAGCAAGGCTCCTTCAAATTAAGCTACTCTAAAACCAAATGACTCCACAGGATGCTTTTTAAATGCAGTATTTACTCAAGTTCACCCAGAGAACGGCAGCTGCCACTTTCTAACTGCACAGGAAAGAGGCTTGCTGTGCTTTTGGGTTTGATTTAGGGTGTTGTTTGTGGGTTGTGGGCTTTAAAATAATATTTATTCAACCTGCAATAGGTTTTGACGTGGCAGGAGAGGGCTGGTGAGGGGGCGAAGCAGAAGACATCTGCTGCCCTCACGCGGTACCTGCAATAACCACACGCTTCCATGAGCCGCAGCCTTTCAAGCCCGACCCTTCACTGGGCGTGACTACAAGAATATTTTAGCAAAATTACTGGTTTAAGCATGTCAGCCGTAACATTTCCTAAAGAGCTGGAAGGAGGCGGAACAGAAGGCCTCTTTATGTTCACACTGTACCAGTTTACTAGTCCAATTCACTATCCAAACAAGTCTTCCAGCGTATCTGAATGTAAGCCAGAGGAGCAGAAGCTGCTTAGCTATGGGCTCAGCAGAAACTTTTCCAGTACAGCAAGCCCATAGTTCATTTCGTTACCTACCCTATCACATTATTTAGTCTTTACAAAGATTAAAGCATTTAACAAGAAAAAAAAAATGGATCAGAGAACCAAGCAAAAAAACTTAATTCCTCAGAAAAGAACACACAGTATCCTATGCAACTCGCTTCTTCAAGCATGAGAAACACTGAAACAGACAAGCACAAAACACACAAAAAAGAACTGCTCACGCAGGAAGAGGAAGCAGGGATCCCAAGCAGACAGCTAGCTCCAGATACATTATTACATGGAACTCTCAGGGTGAGAGATCTGACAGTAAATATCACACATCTAAACACTTCCGCACAAGTGTAAGCAACCCTTCAGATCTGTCTGGCCCGCAGCACAACTAGCAAAGCTGGCTGCAGAGCCAATTGTCTGACAGGTTTTGTCCACCTCCCCCACACCAACAATGCAAAAGATCAAAATTAATCATAGATATCTCAAGCATTTTTATAAACAGGTCCCTGAGGAAAAAAGAAATCACCACAAGTTTATTTAACACCATGAACAATGACAAGGATACGGAAAACCACTTACAGACTAACTGCATTCCTACAAATGCATACAAAAATACATGACTGCTGAGCAAGGAATAGCATAGAATAGGATAGAATAAAATAGGACACTAGCACAGCATTATGCCAAAACCTACAATTAATAACACACAACAGCCAAAAGGGGAAGATGAGAGGGTTAAACCTTTTGGCTACACCGCTAAGTGTTAAATAAAATCAAAACAGCCCTAACTTCCTGAAATTAAAGTCTGCAGACAAAGACTGGCATCTTAGTTCTTTTTTATGCTACAATTATAAAGTTTGCTACAAATGCATCAACTTCCCAGAGCCCAGTTCTTCATTCGTCACCTAATGGTTCCTCTCACTTCTCAGCTCCATTTTCTGAAGCCATACTTACAGTTAATCACAAGAAGGAATTCTGCATCTGCATCAAGGCAGTATCAGAAAAGCAGCAAATCAGTAGATAATAGCAGATATATCTAGTCCTTCATCCATTCATCCTTTCAACCAAAAAGTGTAATATGCATAGGAGAGTACATCATAAAGAATACTCAGCCCTAGTTTATGAGCTATTTTTACAAATTCTTCTTAAGTTTTAGTAACTACATTAAGAAACTTTAAGCATTCAAAGGTTAGGAAACACCAGCCTAAAGGCAGTTCCTTCCTTTAATGGCATGGTTTCTATTCATAGAAGCACAAACTATTCCTCAAATAATAAAATATGCTGTAATTATAAACTAACTTTATGGGGAAAAAAAAACATATGCAGCAAGAGGGAGTAATATACTATTATCCAGTACTGAAGCTTTCATATTTTTTAATAGAAATAAGGCCTACTTCTCAATGTGCAAACTTATCCTTCAGAAGTTTAAAAATACTCAAACTACATATGAAGCACCCTTAAATATGAGGCAAATGTAAAAAATTCAATCAGAATTCACACAATTCTTCACTAGAATTCAATTTGCAGTCTTTACATTGTATTTACTCAGGCTTCCGCTTCTAATGAAGCACTGGACCCAAACACAAAAGTTCTGAACTCAGATAAAGAGAAACTGATGTTATAATGAATCATATATAAAAATAAAAGCCTTTGCAATGCTCAGATAAGGCATTTCTAAACAGAGATTCTGGCAGCAGTGCTAACGGAAAAAAGCAGCACTGCTAATTTCCTAGCTATATAATGGAGAACCGCCTATGCTTTATTTGGAACCTGAGAGAATTGTGCGGGGCAAGTCTCAAAAGGCAGAAAAGACTCAGCAACTAAATTCACAGTAATTAGATTTCTAATTATACCTACAGCATTAGTGATTGCTATGGCTAAAACTGCCTGAACTGCTCCATTATTCCACTCTTATCAAAAATCTCAGTTTTTCATCCTTTGAGCTGAAATTCTAGAAGTTTAGCCTATGCCTATCTCTATATATATTTTAAAAAGTTTAAAGGAAAAAAAAGAGAAAAAGAGGTCTATGTATGAGCAGGAAGAGGAAAATGAAACTTGACCATTGTAAAAATATACTACCTTCAAAAAGAGAAAGACAGTTGTGGCACTAATGCAGCTGGAAAGAATGAATACAGTGCTTTGATGTGGTGAATCTGAAGGCTGAAAAAACGCAAACCAGCACTCACAACTGACCAGGTTGTACACTTGATTTTTAATGCACTTCCACAGATGACTCTCAGGCAATTTTTAGCAGAAACTTGTACTAGCCACATATCCTATACGCTAAGATACTAGCCTATATTCTAATTAGTGATATATTCTGTATCAAGCCGCCAGCACTGCCCATGCAGACCACCACCAGTTTTGTTATTATCAATACTGTACTTTGAAATACTGCTATGTTTTCACAAAACCAGCAGACAGCCTCTGACCCAAGCAAGCAACTGCAGCATATTACTGCTCTCCTGAACTAAGCAGATGTAGAATACTTAATTACAGGTCAACAAGCCTTATCTGGCCAACAGGACACTAGATCAAGAACCTTGAGACCTTTATTTTATTCATAGCTCTGCCCTTGAGCTGCTGTGTGACAGAGAATAATTTTACTTTCCTGTGCCTCAACTTCCTCTGCCTTCCTGAGTCAAGTCTGGTTAAGTTATCACCCTCCATCCTAAGAAATGCATCTCAACATTTTTTAAATTAGGGTATCTAGACACAACCACAGCTGAAAAGCAATACTTACATGGTATCGAAGCTATTTTGAGATTGATTAATTTCCTACAGAGATAAAAAGATGCAAGTGCACCTATAAATTATTAACTTTGTCAACATTTATTTATAGTAAGGCTTCATATGTAAGGAGCCATCAGCTGCCTACCTGCTGTGAAAACTCTATTGATTTCTGTGCCATCTCGTTACCACTACTTCCTTTAAAGCGTACATGCATCTGTGCATAATGTTTTGAACAAAAACACTACACAGAACATGCTTTCTCACTGTAGCCAGTTAAGCTTTTTCTGTAGTTAGACTGCGTTACTCTTTTATTTCAGGAACTATTGAGGGGCATACTTGACTCCACTGTTGCAGCTCGGATGAACCCATGTTCAGTGTCCCTAATACTGAAATCCACAGGGTAATAGCTGCAAAAAAATGACATTCTGTAACAGGAACTGAGTTAAAGTAGAAGGGATTCTAGCATTATCTGAAAATAGTTGAAGACAAGCAACATATACATTTATAAGCTCTTAAAAATGGAAATAGCTAATTTTAACATGGCTCTGATTTTTCCTTTTTTTTAATTTATTTTTTGGAATAGAGCAAGAAATGCAAAGTTTTGGCCCCCAGGGATATGTACCTTAGACTGTCTTGGCATTTGGTTACTCAAAATACCAAGAACTGGTTAACAAACATCCTGTAGTTTTTGCACCTGACTAGAATTTCAGCACTATCCTCACAGGCTATTACCTCCTCAAGAAAGCAATGCATATGAAGCAATATAATCATGTGGTGCCTGAAGGAGTAACCACTTGAAATCATCTATCTTGGGTTCAAACATCTATTCAGGATATGCACACACAGTACAAATTACTTTTTGCTTGATGCCTGGATGCACAATTACATTCCTTCTGAAGTGTAGACGAGATACATAATTCATACGGAGATATACCTCATCACCCATTTGTATTTGTCCTTGCGAGTCATACCCCGGTTTAGCTGTTCTGTCACCTCAGCCTGACACTGTGATGTAAGCCAGACTGCAATGACTGAAAAATGAGATATTATAGTGACAAGAGCACTAGAAAGGCTGGCAGAGATAATCTAGGAAAAATCTCCTCTGCAGAACATCCCCGAGTGTGCCATGCATGGTCAGAATCAGTACCAAGGGCACACTCAGATCACAGCAGCAACAACTGACCAGTTTGAGACAAATCACATACTACCTCCTTTGTGCCACAAGTTATTGCCCCAATAATGTCAGCAGGAAACAGATTTGAGAGACAATTGTTGAGAAACAACTGAGAGACCTATCCAGCTCCCCACAGGTACCAAATCACATCTCAGCTATTTACAAAGGCATCTTACTGCGCAAGAGAGAAGATACAGGAGGTACACGCCAGAGACCACCCTATGGTTTTACCTGCGGGATCACGGAGAAGACATGAGAAAGCAGGATGGAAAACCTACCTCAGCTCTGGAGGAATGGGTGCGCGAATTGAAAAGGAGAGCAAAGGTCAAGGATGATCATCCCATGAAAGCTGCAGCTTCAGTCGCTGGTCAGCAGGTTCCCAGATGGAGGGGAAGAGCTGATTTTACTCCAGCTCCTGTGATAAAGAAGACTAATCCCTTTCTACAAGATGTAAGTGACTGATGTTGTGATCACTATTAGAGAGGCCCCGCCTCCAGCCAGGTGGAGGTAGCAGACAAGCGGATTTACTGGACTATGTGGATCAGATGGCCTGACACATCAGTCCCATAGAAGTATAAGGCTCTAGTAGATACCGCTGCACAGTGTACCCTGATGCCATCAAGCTGTCAAGGGGTGGAACCCATTTGTATTTCTGGAGTGACAGGAGGATCCCAAGAGTTGACTGTAGGGGAGGCTGAAATCAGCTTGGCTAGAAGAAAGTGGCAAAAACACCCCACTGTGACTGGTCCAGAGGCTCCATGCATCTTTGGCATAGACTACCTCAGGAGAGGATACTTTGAAGACCCAAAAGGGTACCGATGGGCTTTTGGTATTGCTGCTTTGGAGACAGAGGAAATTGAGCAGCTGTCCACCTTGCCTGGTTTCTCAGAGGATCCTTCTGTTGTGGGGTTGCTGAAGGTCAAAGAACAACAAGTGCCAATTACAACCACAACAGCGCACCGGCGGCAATATCACACCAACCGAGACTCCCTGATTCCCATCCATAAGCTGATCCATAGACTGGAGAGTCAAGGAGCGATCAGTAGGACCCGCTCACCCTTTAACAGCCCCATATGGCCAGTGTGAAAGTCTAACAGAGAGTAGAGACTAGTAGTAGACTACTGTGGCCAGAATGCAGTCACATCACCATTGAGTGGATTGCTGAGACAATTTTGAGAAACTGTGCCTCACAAAATGCTTCACTGACATGAAACCGATTTGAAATGAGCATGAAAGGTGCCCAAAGCCAACCTGCCTCTATCAAAGCCACTGATCTAATCTACCTAATGAGTGATAAGGTCAAGCTTCCATTAAGGCTGGGTTTATCTTTCAGCACAACTGCCATTGCTGCAACGGCTAGAGGTCAGAGCACATACCTTGTGCACCAAGGGATGTACAGTGACATGATGGAGGAGAGGCAGAAAGCCACTTAGTAATGCAGATGAGACAGTCCTCACAGGGAGGTATTGTTTCCAGCTGAACTCATTGCTATGGGGTTCACAGTCAGCTGAGATGAGTAAGTCCTTTCACCTCTGAAAGCACTCAGCTCAGAGCAATTTCTAAGAGAGGTAAAGTGCTTTCACTGCACTGTACCTTCCAGAACATGGAAAGCTGCTGACTTCGACCTCTGCAAAACTGTATATGAGGATACAGCTTTGGCTGCGTGTAAGACACTGACTGCTGCCCCTTACAAACACTATCACAATTCACCTACCACAAGTCACAGGAACATATCCTTCCCAAATCTGGGGGAAGGGAGAAAATGCACAAGTGACCTGGTTTCTGATGGGATAGTTTTCTTCCTAGTAGCTGGTACAGCGCTGTCTTTTGGCCTTAGTCCAAGAACAGTGTTGACAACACACCGACATTTTAAATGCTCTTAAGTAGTGCTTATCCTGATCAAGGACACTTCAGCCTCTCATGCTCTGCCAGTGAGGAGGGGCACAAGAAGCTGGGAGGAAGCACAGCCAGGATAGCTGACCCAAACCAGTCAAAGGGATATTTCATACCATAGAATGTCATGCCCAGTATATAAAGTGGGGGAAGCTGACAAGGAGCCACTTATCCTTGCTCAGGGGTGGGCTGCGCATTGGTCAGCAGGTGGCAAGAAATTGTGTTGGGCATCACTTGGTTGTTAACTGTTTTTTGTTTGGTTTATATCTCTTTCTTTTATTACCCTTTTCATTATTATACTGATACTAGTATTACATTATACCTTAGTTATTAAACCACTCTTACCTTGAGCTTCAGGCTTTATGCTTTTTCAGATTCTCCTCCTCATCCCACTGGAAGAGGGGAGCGGTGAGAGAGTGGCTGTGTGCTACTGAGATGCCAGCCAGAGTTAAACCACGATAACAAGAGTTGAGCAGCTGAAGCAAGTGAAACACGAAGTTAGGTAAAGGTCAAGTAAGCAAAGCAAAAAACACACTGTGTTGAACTGGGCAAGTTCCTCAACTGCACCCATCAGCTGCAACACAAATGGAGACAGGGAGAAATACAAAGGCTTGAACAGGGACTCAAACAGTAACAAGACTGCTGTTGTCAGAAAAAGCAAGAGTATCTTACTATTTTAGGATGCAAAACTAAGGCCCAACTGTGTGTAGGGGGATGGAGAAGTATTCTTGCACTCTGCTTTCTATCTTGCCAAAAAAGTAGGAAATAAAACAGCAACACAGGGCTGAAAAAGCTAAAATGAAGACAGAATAATGATGAATTAAGTACAGCATTACAACCACTCCTCAATCCACAAAGTGCTTAGGGTGCTATGCTCTTACTGCCCTTCACTAAATCTGCCCCTCACTAAATCTGCCCCTAAAGCCTGAAGAGCGTTCAGGGAGCTTTCCTCCCCTATAGAAATCTAAGGACGAAGCAACATTATGCTTGCTCCCTGAACAGCACTGTAATGTATAATTTCTCATTGCCCCAGCAGAGCTTCGTCCTGCACTGTTAACATTACAGCAGCACTGCTCCTGGACAGACAACGGAGTCCCTAGAACAGCAAGGCTGTAAAGTAAGGTGGGGTGTTTCACTAAATACATGGTAACAGGTCAGAAAAAGATGAAGCACTTTCATTCCCCTATGTCTTTAGCTTACCTTGTAAAGTGCTGTCTTCTAGAAGACAGAGAAGCACTGATGAACTTCTTAAATTTTGGTTTTAATTCTTTTATTGACCTTAGAAGTTCTGATCCATATTCACTGAGAAGACTGTCTCTTCCGTCCTTGTGAGGCTGCCTCTAGTGAAGAGGGCAGGCAGCTCTTTTTGGTTCCATCGAACAGGCAGAGCACTCAGCAACATACACATCTGTCTCCAGCCAAGAGAAAATTAACTGGCAAAATTACAGCTGCGGAAGATACTACCACAACTGAATGTCCTGATTTGCAGGAGTTTAAGTTTAGCCATGGTCCTTATTCTGGCATATTAACAGGGAGCACAAAGTAGCTTTGAATAGCAGTAACCATTTCTGGGCATTAAATCCATTTTTCTCTATTCTGCACAGATAAAAGAATCACCATCCTTAGTACACTAAAGTTTTCAGCTTCAGGCTGAACACAAGTGGAACATTTCAGCCCAACAGGAGAATTCTTAAGAAAGTTAAGCTACTTTACCAGACAACTGTTGTTTTAACTCCTATTTTTACATCTGTGTTTCCAAATATTCACTGCTGCCTTAAAAATTTTACTTCCTATTTTTAACATCTCATAAAGCATCACTGTGATCCTCAAATCCCTATCACATCTGAAAAGTAGCAAAGAGATTCCTTAAATCTGAAGCTGGATCCATGTTATGAGGATTTTCTAAATGTTTGGTCTCAATTTTGGCCCAACAAGTACAGCGCTAGAAACTACAGAACAGCTGAATAGATGAAGCAAACCTTGAAATTACTAATAACTCAAACATCAGTGAATTCACAACAATCTGTCGCAACGCTGTTCCAAATCTCTTCTTGAAAAGTAAAAAAGCAACTGTTTCAGGCAACTTACATTGCTGCATAATACTATCCAAAATAGAGGTTTTAAAACAGCTAATGCACACATGGTTAAAGTCTCTTGGGCTTTCCAGCTTGGGGAGGAGCAGCAGCAACCGTCTACCAAATTTAACACACACATTCTCCTCCCTAATGTTGAGGCCTTAGACAGATACAGAGCAAGTGAAGTGGTTAACATCACCATTTGCTTGCCACCTTCACAACAGGGGCTTGAGGGCCTTGTAATTCTACAGTATAAAAGGATACGTTCCCTCACCCACCTAACCACAAATTCAGCCAGCTTAGCTCAAACTACTTTCATCAGTGATTTATGCTCCCAATGCCAAGCTGAGCTGGCACAAAGATGTTATTTTTTACAGGAGCACTCTTGCATTTCCTTCTTCTGGCAAAGGCAAGTAGGACAGTAACTCCCAGAGATGAGGATCTGAACATAAAATTATTACATGCTTCTTTCTACAAAGGGAACAAGTTTGTCTCCATGGCCTAGTTGCTCACTGACTGAATGTCTTTCCTTTAACAACAGAATGAAGTGAGATGTCAGTGTATGCAAGATCCACCTCCTTAGTGTAGCACAAATGACACCCCTAGTAACGCATGATACAACAGTTGTACCCACACTACGTTATCACCACACAGGCTGTGAAGCTTCAGCCACATGAGAAAGAGCATACTCATTCTAAACCTTTATAAAAAGATCAATTTCTTCTACACATCCTTAGTCCCCTGTACAGGAACTAACAAAACTACTATTTCACTTTGAGAGAAATCGGTATATTAAAGATAAAGGTATGACTGCTTTTGGCTAATTTAGGGTTTTTTGTCGCGAGACTGGTTTCCATGGAAATGCAAGTAAAGTAAAAGCCTGCAACCATAAGTGAGTCAGTTTTGCCTGTTTATGTCTCCTCAGTTCCCACGGAAACAGACATTAAAAATAAAAAAAAAGAGTATGAAAAGGATAAGGGTCCTGAAATACCTTCAGAAAATCTCTTCCCAGAGCTTTATCTCTTTGGCTGCCTTTCCAGAATTAGGGTTGAAAATAACACAGAGCAACAGATGACAGAGTAATGACTCGATTTCTTTATGGAGACATCAACAGAACGTACCTGGAGATGTTTCAAAAGCCACATTCAAACTGACAAGCTCAAAATCTACAGCTACAAATTGTATTAACTCAGAATTTGCCAAAAGTACCTAAAGTAAAGTATGTTTTTCTTTACAGTAATGCAATGCTAAATGCAATAGGGAACAGGAAAATAGCATCACACTGTCCCTTTCAGAAGTATATTTCAATACTTTCAGAGGGAAAAAAAAAAAAGAAAAGCTTCTTTGGGGGAATGGGTCCAGTATTTCCACAGCCAGGACATTTTTAATGGACTCATTCCTTCCTTACAACACATTAATTTTTAAGCTGCAAAATTAGCTATGCACATACTGGGTTAAATAACAAACACCAGCACTAAATTTTACTATGACTATATTCTGTCCTTCAGTTATGGGTAAAAATGCATTCCTCCAAGCTGACGAAGCAAATCTATGAGGCACTGCCAGCACGAGTCCATCACCCATCATGCTTTTCAAAGATAACGGGGCACCTTCCTGTGTGCTGTCTTTTCCACACTCTTACAGATAACATCTTCCTTCCTCCTCAGAGCCAAATGTATTAGGGAAGGTGAAAGCAATAGGACCAGAAACTATTAGGAAAAGGCTGTAGTGCATTCTCAGACCTTCAAAACCTGCTCCTGTCACTACCAGTACTATGTAAGAATTCCCTGGTAACTCAGTGTCCAGAAACACAACGAACAGAGTTATAATTATCTGCTGCTGCAAGGTCCTTCTAGAATGTACAGGACAGCTAAACCTGATAGCAAAATTCTTATTTCCTTGTTTGTCTCCCACATTGTGTTACCAGTTCTGCGTGCTTAGCACCCTTCAGGCAACTCAACACTTAATCAGAGGGTTGCAGCATCTGTCACAGTCGCCTGTCTGGGAAGAACATGCAAGGACAGTGTTCAACTCTTACCACTGTCGTCAGAGGCTGAAACTGTATTACAGAAACTAGGAGAGAAAAAAGAAAAAGGAAAGCATACCTCTACCCTAAACACTGTTCATATACTGCAAACAATCACCAGAACTCAAAGGCCCTCCTGCATTCATACAGTGCTATAAACCATTTTTTTGCACCTTGTTGCTGCTCTGAGAACTAGCAATATATTGCCACCAACATCAAACAAGGCTCAGGGAAGAGTAGCCGACCATGACAGTCACTAAAAGGATAACAGAGGGGGAGCCACTGGAGGTTTGTCTTGAATGGAAGCAGCAGTCAAATTTAATTCAACCTTAATTAGTTCACATTACCTGAATTCAATCTATTCTTCACACAAGAAAGAAAAGCCTTAGAGAATTAATTCTTTTGTATCTCTTCAGCATTTTGGCAAGGTGTAGTCACACAGCAAGGATAAGACTCTCCCAGAACTCACTAAGGCATCACTCAAGGAGGACAGGTTTAAAGTTAAATGGAAATGGTAAGAAAAACACTGATTTGTATCTTTCAGTCTATTCAAAGTTTAGCCTCCTTTCTTGGAAGTGTCAGAAGTACAAACAAACAAATTACTTCAGGCATTTGCTTTAGCAGCTAAATATACAAACTCCAAAGTCTCAGCAGATTCCTTACAGTTACCATTCAAATTCACCCATGTCAACAGGATGCACAGGCAGTTTCTAGAACATCAAGTGAACAAACCATGCAAGCAGCAAGTAAGCAGATCAAGTATTTTTCATCATACTCTAGCACAAATTTGTGTCCCTTATTAAATGCAGGTGTCAAGTTTACTAAAACCAGCCTCTGAAGAGATTGCAAGGGTGTCAGATGTCAGGATCAGCTTAGTTTCATGCCTCCTCTCCACAAAACACAGAAGAGAGAAAAGATGAATGATTACTGAAGCTAAGCAGTCACAAACACAATGAAGACACTGGTCACAAGGAAAGAAAAAATAATAAGAAGATAACTTACACACAAAACCCAATAATCTCCAAAGAAGCATCCTAAAGCTAACACATCTAACTTGGTTTTGCCTTTAGAGACATCAGCATGAGCGTATCGACCTTAAGGAGACTTACAAGGTCACACACTGAATTGTAATTCAGGACATAAACCCATAGACATCTATCAAGCACCACATGTCTTGTGAAATGAGCTAAGACCCCCCTCCACAAAAGTGTAATTGCACCATTACACATTGTATCATATTACTCATGCTCAAGAAAGCCTAATCATGGTTAAATGAGCAACTTCAACTCTGTCATTTGTTAACTTCCGAATGTTTATTTATAGAAGCTTAACATTAACTGGTTGTATCAAGTTTCCCACCAGGGGCTTTTAAGCTTGTATTTTAAATCTGCGTAAGTTCCCCATGCATAGAATTCCAGGATAAACAAAACTTTTTTTGATACATGAAAAACTCCTTTGAGATCAACTGAAAACTGGTACCATCTTAGCCGTTTCCAAAAGTAATCACAGAAGCCTGCTCTCTTTCACTGGACTGATGTTTACATCAATATTTCCAGGAGCTTCATCGGATATTTGAGACACAATCCATACAAGCGTCTAGAAGAAACTGAGCAACAGTACAGCCTATATCAACTGTGACAGCTGATATAGATCAATAAGCTTGCTCTTCAAACTAGCATCACTGCTGAATAAGCTTAATGCAAGCACTGCAACTTCCGAGAATAAAGAAAGAACATATTTCACACACAAGATGATGAAAAGGAGACACACAGCCAGCAAAAAAGCCTGTGACATCACCTCACAGGGCTCCTGTCAGAACATCCAAAAGCAGCTCGAGAGAAACACCCTAACTTGGCTGGAACTTACAGTCATCTTCCCAGGTAGAAGCATTCATTTTTAGAAATACACAGCGTCTGCATACAGATTTGCAATGCTGCATCACAAAACTCCCACAGAAGTTACCACAGAACACCCCAGGGACTGGCATGGCATAAAATAACAAACGGCACACGAAACTAAAAGCATGAAATCCAAAGAGGTGAAACCTGAAGAAATTTAGAACCCATGCCAGCACCTTGGTATGTGGCACATAAACAGAACTTCTCCACCATGTTTAACAAAGTTCACATATAAACTGTGGCCTGAAGGGTTTTTTTGCAGGCCTTGGGAAGTCCCAACACAATTTTTGGTGGCATGAAAGAAGAAGAGGATAGCAGGTGGTATAATTTCATAACAGATCATCACGTGGTAGAAATACATAACTGTTCTTTTAACTACATTTTGTACTTCTTTTCATGCAGAAGGATTTTCGTACACCTCATTGACAAAAGTGCCAGTTCTCAGAAGGGCAAGAATTGGCACTTTTGTCAATCAAGTCAAGTCAATCAAGATTTGACTCCCTCTCTGAAGAACAAACCTGAAGCAACAATCCCTGCTCAGAAAACAACTATGCATTTCCCTTTCAAAAATTCAACCTTACAATACCTGTTCTAGTACAAGACACCTTAGGAGCCCTCCTGTCAGAATCACTGCATCAGTGCAAATGCCACATCCAAGTCATCCATCACCGTGCAAAACTTAGAACATGTACCAACACATATAGAGCATACAGAGGCATAACAATATTAAAGTCATAAGCATTACAGCAGAAATCTCCACCAGCATGCACAGAAATCTACACGGAGATGGAATTCAATCAACAGCTTTTTTGTCAGACTGGAAAACAATCCTTCTGGATGAGCATTTCTCAACCACTGATCCAGGGAGCAATGGTCGGCTGAGTGACATCAGAAACAGCCCATGGAACAGCTGCAAAGAAGGTTGGCTTGTGTTTTGGGCGGGAGGCGGAAAGGAGTGAATTGGTATTTTCAATAAACACTTCTCACAAGCAAGCAAGAAAGCAATCACCACACGCAAAAATAAGAGCAATAACTGAGCAATCAAACTTCAGCCTGATTGATATCTCTTTGCAACTAAAACCTCCTATAGCATTACCGCACAGTACAATCCTCAGATTGTATTCAATGAGATCAGATGTCTCTTTTGACTTAAAGAGATCGAGAAACATCCTTTCAGATGATAGCTGGCAGATAAATGGAACACGAGGATTTCTAGCAGACAAAGAAAGACGAGATAACCAGCATATATGCTTACAAAAGGAAATTAAAATCCACCAGAGGAAAAGAAACCTTGTCTCAGATACTGTAAAATGCACAGAAATGTTCAGGAAACCAAAGCTTCAGCACATAAAACTATTCTGACAATTAAGAATAAACTAATACAGCATATTGTAAGAACAGAATTTTTTAATATTACAGTTACAGAACGTGAACCTGCTTTTGTACCCAGTAATAAAAGTAAAGCCATAAAGAGCATTAGGTAATCACAAATTCAACCCCTTAAGCATACTAAAAGCTCCAGCGTTTGATTGGACTTAATCACATCCCACTAACACTAGTAAATCAGAATCACCTCAGTACTATTGCAGCTATTTGACAGTCATTTCAGGGAGCCCAGAAGGAGTTACACAGTGCTCATACTTACTTGAATCTTCCCATCTGAGAAGGTGCAACTTCCAAGCAGAATAGTACAGAAATCCCAGTACCAGAAAGAGGCAGAGGGCTAGCAGCAGGTTACGCATAAACACCAACAGTCCCATCTTCACATTAAATCTGCTCTTCTACATGACCTGAGAAAGAAAAACAGGTTGAGGCTGGAGCCACCTTCACCGACGGTCATCCTGCCAAAACGCACAATCCCATACCCGCAATGACACACAGATCCAAAACCCTGCTCTTCGTGTGCTACCTGACCCGCATCAGTGAAATAATAACGACCACCCTCGGCAGCTGCGGGGTATTCGTGTCACGAGGGCAAATGCCATTCCGGAGAGGCAGGAGGGCACTGCCACGCTGCACCGGGGCAGCGCCGCAACTCCCCTTCTACACTTATGCCTCACCATTAAATACCCTCCGGAACCGCCACACACAGCGGTGCCCGGCGAGCATCGCTCTCCACCCAAGCGCAGGGCAGTCGGGACGCGCTACAGCCATCCCGCAGCGCCCTGGGGCGCCCGGGGTGCCTCAGGACAGCGGGGCCGGCGGGAGCCCGGGGGCCGCGCAGGTCCCGGCAGGAGCCCCAGGCACGCCGCGGAGAGGACGCTGCCGGGGGATCAGAGCTGCCTGGAGCCCAAATTGGAACGGGCACCGCTGGGCTGGCAGAGGGGCGCGGGCCGTGCACCCCGCCG
>JAOEHY010023744.1:0-32066 GCA_025447955.1 Psilopsiagon aurifrons | reverse complement strand
CGCCCCTTGGTTCTGTGCAGGATCTGTTATTATATAGCTACAGTAAGACTGTGAAGTATGGTACGGTGTGGCAAGCTCTTTGTGATCCGTGTTGATTTTATTACAAATGGTGCAGCATCAAGTTTTCAAGTAAGTCTATGTTTGCTTTTTAAAACGATGCGCAATTGTCCAGTTTTTCTTTTAATTGAAACCATACAAAATACAAATGCCCATGTTAATGTAGCTAGTTTCAGACAATACATTCAAAAACACTGAAAAACAAAGCCTCTCCAGTTACAAACATGAACAAACGATGTTACGGAGCCCTGACTTCTATTGTTACTCCATCCCTTTCCCTAGCATACCCCAGCCAGGCACTGTGGGTGGCTGAGCTGACTACATTGTGCAAGATTTGTCGGCTGGACCCTGGGAAGAAGGGGAAGGCCCTATGCTAGGATTTGTTTTTGGAAGAACAATAGGTTTTGGCCTAAGAGCAGGAGGTTTCAGCTGTACTCCCATTCTAGGGGCCACCATGGGCTTGAAAGTACTCATGGTGTCACTGGAAGAACTAGTGCTACGGCGGATCTGAGGCTCGGAGCTCCTTAGAACGACACTGTGGAGAGGGCTGAGCGACTCTGTGGAGGTGGCAGGGGTAGGGCTGTTCTTCATTTGTTCCAAGGTGTCCAACACAACATCAGGGGCGTGCTTGGCTGAGCTTTGCCGCTCCAGCTCACGGAGCTCGTTCAGCGCCGTGTTCATTGTCTCTTCGATGTCCTGGGTCAGAGCACAGAGAGCAGCAGGTCATTCAAACCACTACTGAAAGCGAAGCATCAGAAGAGCAAAAGGAGGGGGCAAAAAATGCATGAATTAAATTGCCAACCATTCTCTCTTTAATGAGTATTATAGCACTAAAACCAATTTCCACCACATTTATTTGGAAGACGCTATGATTGTCACGATGGCAGCTTTGGCTGGACATTGCAACATTTAAGCTGTTTACATGAGAGAATCAAAAAATCAGTTAAACCAAAACTTTAGGCCGTTTTACAAACTGACTCTCAAGACAATGGGTATTCGCTTCGCAGTGTTTTTAACTGAAGATTAATGTCATCTCCTGTGTACTGGCAGCAGCAGGGATTTTAGTCCATTGGCTCACTCTTCACTAACTGCTTCTCTTGCCTAGTGCCTCAGGTGTTCAGGATCTGTACCCCCTCCAATGGATTATAAAACCTGTTTTTGTATGCAACTAAAGCCTGTGTGTCTATCAGCTCTTCTCTCCTCTGTGTCTCTGATTTAAATCTTGAGCAGAAAAAAATGCAAGATATTGTTCAGAGAGCTTATATGAGAAATAATCCTTTTCATCAGGATTTCTGGCACAAATGAGAAAAGAACACACCAAGACACTAATTTACTACTTTTCAGTGGCACTGAGATACAGCTAAGCTTAAACTATTTGGTGTTTCCTGCTGCTCACAGTGACTTTCACAGTTTTCTTTTCTTACTGCTGAATGATCACAAGTCTAGGTGCATAAAAAAAGTCAACAGCTTAAGCCAAACAGCACTGTATGTGTTCTAGGAAAGTGAATAAATAACAGTAAAATATAACCGTAACAACATTTACACTTTCTAACTGTAATACATGGCTCATCTTTCTGACCCAAGCATGTCAGTCCCTTCTATCCTCTGCTGGAAGCAGAGTTTGAAAGCAAGCATTACCAGTACATTAAATTTTAAAACACGAGTGCCAGTGTTATTGTAAAATACTTCTGCAATCATATCGTACCCTCAGGGTGCCCCCAGCAATCAAGTTACCCTTCCTAGACAAAATGAGAGTTCTGCAGACAGCAGTTATCTATTTGCTCAAGAGCTGTTACCAGCCCTGTACAGCACAACAATACGATGCTTGGGGTACTTCCTATTCCATCCTTCTCACCTCTGCCAGGAATGAGACTGGGAGTGTTCACATGGGGATAAGATGGCCCATGAGTCACGCAGGTGCAATGTCTTGCACAGTATGTTCTTAGGCACAACTACAAGCATCAAATCAACATACAGCATGAACTATGTAAGAACTATACAAAAACAACCTAAAATTCACAACACCCTGGAGTTTAAATCTGTGCTCTGAATGGCAATGGCTGCTGCTAGTCAGTCAGAGCACTTTTCTACATACCATAATACTGTGAAATAATTGAACACTAATTACATCTAAGTTAGAATAGGCCAGCCTTCATCAGAGCACAGTGATTTACACAGCTGTTGTAATCATACACTATCCTACTGTTCTGCGTGGCAGAGGCAATTTCATTACACCATAACGGGAACTAATTCCTTTTTATTGCTTCTGCAATGTCTACTCCCCCCTGTGCTGCTTCTATCCAGGACCCGTTACTGCACCTTCTTTCACACACACTCTGTTTAGAAAGCTAAGTAGGATATTCTCCTGCACACCCACCCCTACCAGCATATATGCTCTGTGCTATACTATTCACCAAGACTCACTCCACAAAAAATCAGAGAGTGACATGGAATAAAGGAAACACAAACCTGAGCTATTGACTCTGGGTCCAGTGGTTTATGGTCATTGAAACCCGTGTACTGACCGGATGACGTAGATCTTCTAATCGGAGGGCTATCAATCTTCTTTAGAGAATCATGCCTACTGATGTTGGTGAGGCTGCCATGTCCAGGCCTGCGCCGCCTCTCAGGGCTGTCGGCATTGAGGTTGCGATTTTGAAGGAGGGCTCTGGGACTGCAGTGAGTTGCCAGGTTGGGGGAACCTAGATCCACAGACGAGTTGGAGAGAGGGTGAGGAGGGTGTACGGGGCAGTGACCATCACTGCTCCTGCCAGGGCGTCTTAAAGGAGGTGGAGGTTCTGATCTCTTTCGTTGCCTGCACCAATGGAGAAGTGGTTATAGGACAAGTCACAGTGACCCATCATCAACACGGGGAGAACTGATTGCTGTGTTACCTGAGCTGTGAGCAGCACTACTGAACACAAGCTCCGCTCAAGCTTACCTTCCTAAATACACGTCGGAGTGACGGTCAGTGGGAGAATTCATGTCCTTCGAGGACGACTTATCCTCAGTTATGGGTCCGCTGCTGGCCTCACTGTCTGCTTTCTGACTCAGTGTATCTGAGAAAGTATCATCCCTGAACAGAACACACACGATGAGATGAGAAGTCAGTGAGTTAAGTGTGACAGAGACTACCGTGGCACTCCCAGATATTTACCCCCTTATGCTTAGGAAACCAGGCATGTTTTAATGCACTGCAGCCCCTCCATGTCTCCAAAAACCCCTTATAACCCTCTGTTTACTGAGCTCTTTACATTTCATGTGTAACCTTCCTGTAGGGAAGAACTTTGTCATCCTTGGTGAAGTACACGCTTAATACTGTAAAACAAGAGTGCAGGCTGCATTTCTCCAGCCCTTGCTATTCTGAAGTTAAATGTCAGCAATTGC
The DNA here is from genome assembly GCA_025447955.1 of Psilopsiagon aurifrons. Lineage (NCBI taxonomy): Eukaryota > Metazoa > Chordata > Aves > Psittaciformes > Psittacidae > Psilopsiagon > Psilopsiagon aurifrons. The sequence continues at coordinate 28,622 of JAOEHY010023744.1, read as the reverse complement.
TGCAAAGAGACAGTAAAATTAAAATAGGTGCAGTAATATCTCCCCCTTATGTACTGGGAACATACCCATAAAGAAGATGGCTTAGCCTAGCAGAACCTTTTGATTAAGAGCTGTCAATTCAGGGCAATAAAGACAGACGCATTCGGCACAGAAGGCAAATGTTTTATCTATCTGAGACTTCAAACCACTGTCCCATTGGGAAACCGCTTTGTTAATTGCTTCAGTATGTTTTTACACCCCACTACGAATCTAGTCACACCAGACACTGCTTACATATCCTGCACCACTATGTACTGGTGAGGGACAAGGCCATCAACTCCGTTGTGCCTTCCTTCCCACCAGTCTTCAGATGCTCGGTGATAGAGCAGAAGGGAAGCTCCTTTCTTGAAAGAGAGCTCTCGTGCAGATCTTCCAACGTAGTCAAACTTTGCTATAGCTTCGATGGGCTCACACTCTGGGTATGGAGAGAAGAAGAAGAAGAATAGGTATCAGATTCCACACTGGGTTATCTGCTTCTTTTGGTTTCATAAACTGCATTCATTGCATTTTCTCAGTGCTCACTCTTATTGATCAGAGATCAGCTGAGCTAAGGCAGACTTCAGGCAGTAGTTAGAATATGTCCTTTACAAAGAAACATAATCTGTGCCCCAAGTGTAAAGCACCTGGATCGCCCCATAATCTGCAGAAAACATAACAGCATACTCAAACATTACAACAGCTGCTGCTGGGGCAGAGGCCTCTGCCTCCTGCTGCAAGGGCTCCTTCATGGCTGGGGTGTGGGATGGAGGCCAAAAATAAGATGAATAAACTCAGATAAATAATCAGAGATCCAAGGAACCAGTCTGATAAAGGAAAAGAAAACAGGAGGACCTTCAACATCTGCAGTGGCAAAGGAAGGAAGAAGGGATATATCTGTGCATGAGTAGGGATACTTTGCTTAACTGGGCTATGACATTTCTGTTTTACGTGATGAGCACACAGACCTAGTGAAAACCTACTGTTTTAGTCAACACTGAAGCCCAGTGCTTTAATCTGCTTCCTTAACACCCTTTTTCAGTGAAGCAGACACCTAAGGACGAGTCCTCCGTAGGGGCAGCCCCTGTGCAGCCTGAAGCAACTCTGCCTACTCCATCACCCCCAGTTCCTCTGGCTTCTGCACTGGAGACTGGCATTTTCTGAAGTCAAACACTGGTTACAGCAGTCCTGGCTAATCTTCTGTCGGTATGCTGGTAAATCCAGCCTTACACTGGTGATGGACTCCGTCCTGTAACCTGTGCTTGGGTTGGGAACCTACTGATGTCAGTGAAGTGCCCCGGCTGAAGGTCTGCCTGCAGGTATCTTCAGAGCAGTGCCTGGACAGTGGTGAAACAGCTGTTATCCTAGCACCTCTAATTTCTTCTGCACAAAATGAGAAGTACCTGAGCTCAAACTGTCATCAAAGTCTCAAAACAAAAACCTGCAAAATACAGGTTTAAAAATCACACACTTTGCTGAATGCAATAACTCAAGAGTCCCCAAAATGACAAATTTCTTTATATAATTAGAGCAATACTTGGATGGAAATTAACATCTGGGTTAATGAACAGCATAGCAACTTTCTGTCTGGTACAAATTAAAATCGCTGATGTTGTAACTCCCCAAAGAACCGGGCCGGTAATGAAAGCCACTGTCCCCTTATGACAACGTTTCACATAGGAATGTCTCTTTAAAATTAACTTCATCCTGCAGCATGCAAACATAATGACAGCACCTTTATTGAGGTTACAGTTTACAGCTTGTGCCTTTAATAACCTGCCCAGCCTGCAGAAGGCTGCCTCGTGGTTTGCTGCTTCTGCAGTCAGGCTCAGAGCTCCTGTCAGTGATGATCTGCAGGGGTGTTAGGAGTTACCAACTCAGAAACCTTCCCAGGATGGCAGGCAGAATTCACTGTTACAAATGCCAAAGTAATGTACGCTGGCAGAAATTACTTCGATTATATAAATGTCAATAAGAACCTAGCAATAGCAGTATTAATTCCTGAAAATGCACCCCTACAGCATAGCTTGTTGGCAGCATTCCCTGGTGGGTGAGTGGGAGATGACTGGCTTCTTGGTTTGATGGGTTTTAGGCAAAGAAAACATAAAGATGGCATAAAAAGAAACATTCTGTAAAACTGGAAAATGTTTAATGCTGGTGTATATATACTAACATACAATCTTGTGGTCGTTTCTAGATACTATGTCTATGGTCTATCTCTACCAGAAAGTACAGATGGGACAAAGCAGTTATAGGCATGGAAAGACCCTACTGCCAAATGAAAAGAAAGGAAACTGAACATACCTGTTTATTTCACACTCTGTTTAAGAGGGCACTATTATGTTGAATGGTAATAATACAACACTGACAAAGGAACACTGTTTTTATACATATAATGCATGTTGCTTGTGGAATTCATTATAAAAGGTATTACTGGGATCAGGTAGGACTGGAAAGGAGCAGATGCTTGCATGAACACCCTGTTCTCAAACTGCAGGTAAGTTATGGGTTACAGAAGAATGGGTCAAGAATTCAGAAGCAAAGCTCCCAGCTTTCAGAGAGCCACTCACTAACTGGTAATACTTTAAAACTGAAGAAACCCCAGCTGAACAAAACCACTTTACAGCAAGTAAGAAAACCCCAGCTTTCCTGTGCATATTTTCCTTTGGCATTCTCTGAAGTTAACTGATAACGGTCAAGGGTACTGGATTTAATGATGAATCCCTACACTGATTATCTATGGGATTTCCCATTTCTCTGCTGATTTCAACAGACCACGCAGTATTCCACATTTGAGTACACAGCTCTTTCTATTTACAAATTAATGGACTGAACTAGAAATAGTTCTATCTCCCTCAGTGGAATTGCACTAATCTAAGTCTGGTGCATGACGGGAATCTGGTTTTTGTCTACTTCCATCGCCTGTAAGACTCACACACTTTCTCAGAGGTCTGCCCCACTGGAATCTGCTGCATGAATTAGTAATGTACCCATAATGGATGTGACTTCTGAGACATGCTTATTAGATTGCCTGGGTAAGAAATCCCAGCTCCCCAGGGAGAAGTGCCCGGTAGATCTCACACAGTTTTCTTAACAGAGGAAAAAATAAGTGCAGGCAGGCTTTACTATTTTGAAAGGGGCATTTTCTTTGCCTGCATGCTGCTTCTACATGGACAGAGCAAACAGCGCTGAGACTGTACTTAAACAGTAATTCACCTTGTTAGAGGTCAAGCCCCAATAGTTAAAACCAAAGTACCGTGACAGCTACTTCTAGAAATAAATGCATTTTTAAAAGTCAAGCCATTTAATAATCAAGATTTACTGAATGACAAGCATTTCCAAAATAGGCGACGAAAGCTAAATTTGGGATCTGCAACTAAAATCTGCGTGGTACTGAATGTCTAACGGTAAAACTGGCAGCTCGGAGGGCAATGCAATTGCACCTCTCTGTCCAGGCTGGGAGCATTTGCCTACAACAGCAAAAAGCATTTGATGAGATCCAGTATCTCACTAGCTATCACCTCCAGTGACTCAGGTGGTGCTACAGAAGTGAAAAATTAGGACAAACTGAAGGACTAGGGGGAAAGCTTTGCTGCTTGGAAGAGCAGAAAGGGCAGAAGAAACACAAGTGCTGATCTTAATTTTGGGATTGGAGTGACAGACGTAGCACTACCCTCCCTACAGGGCCAGTGGCACTGAAGTGGCACTGTGCCGCCCTCCCTGCCTCAAGGCACAGGGAGCTAAGGAAGAGAGGGCAGACCATCCCCTGCACTTCTTTCTTGGGTGGAGGTGAAGGGTTAGGGCTGCTCTGCCCTTGTTCAGATGCACCCTGGCTGTCGGGAATAGAGTATGTCCTGGGAAGACACTATCTCCCAACATCTTTATCCCCCTTCTGCACTCCATCAGAGAGCTTTGCAATTTCCAAGTCCTGTCTCCAGGACAGCGGTTCTCTGGCTGGGGAACCACAGAAGCAAAGTTGCAAGGTGCTGACAGAACAGAATTTGGCAAAATACTGATCACAGCATGCACCCCTGAAAAGTGGGAAAACTCCTGCGTGCTGGGGACAAAACAACAGCTTACAGTCTTACGTGCCCCTGTAATTTTTGTTTCCAGCAGAACTACCATCTCAATTTTTACCCTGTGTTTATGAGATACCTATGAACAGTGTGATATTAATTATATGTATGTTTTCCCAAGAGAAACCCATCTGTTCAACTTCCTCAGGAAATTCCCCCTTCCTTCCTTTGAAAACAAGCCTAGCCACCCTTTTCCATGTGCCTCCAACAAGAATAAAACATCTCCAGCAAATCAAAGTTAAAGGAAATATGCTAAAAACTGCTTCAGCGAAACATGAACAATATCCTCTGAATTTTTCCTATGCAGGCACTTCCAGGTAAAGGCTCTTCTGCTGTAAAACAACAGATTTTTTTTTGTGCATCAGCTTCAGCACAAATGTTCTGAACTTCACATATTCATTTCCAGATTTAGGAGAAAGAAGAAACTTCTGTGTTTTCCTTAACAGGGATAGTTTTTGCACATGTAAAGAAGGCTGCAAACACTACAGTAAAATGCATCTCTTTCTCCTTCCTTTTTCCCTTTCTAGTGATCCACAGAACAATGAAACATGTCTGCATGTGATGCAGACTTGCTAATCTTTATCTTTGCAGCAGTTATTTCCCCAGATTACGAACATTTTTGGGCTCACATTTCTCTCTAAACACAATGTCCACTTCCTTTCTCAATGAATTAATTAAAAAGGTGTAATGGGGCAACCAGAATTAAATTCCAGACCAGTCCGGTGAGCAAAACCCATGTCTTGAGCAGTTATACTGTTTATCAAAACATCTTCCTGTTGACAGCTATTCTCTTCAGGGTTTGTGTTCATCAGTAACACAGACATACCATAGGCAGCACCACAACAGGAATGTAAAACTGTTACTATAACAACACTGTGGTGAGATAGAGCCCATGGTTATTGAGGCACAGGTGATGCACTATGCGATGCCACAGTCCTGCTCCTCTGGATCCTGGTGGTGTTTTAATCTTTCCTAGGCATAAAGTAAGTGCTTTGGAGCGCTGCTGAAAAGCTGCACTTCTCTTCCATACCCACTCGGGCCTTTGTCTCTCAGTTTGGTCACAGAGCCCCAAAGCTGGCCCCAGCTGAACCAGTGTGTCAGCACACATCAGTGTGTCAGGATTTCACTACTTCGCTTGTGCTCTAAATGAGAGACAGACAGACTTAGAGTCATAGAATGGTTTGTGTTGGAAGGCACCCTGAAGCTCATCCAGTTCCAACCTCCCTGCCACGGGCAGGGACACCTTCCGATAGATTAGATTGCTCAAAGCCCCGTCCAACCTGGCCTTGAACACTTCCAGGGATGGAGCATTCATAACTTTCTTGGGCAACTCATTCCGGTGCCTCAGCACCCTCAGTTAAGAACTTCCTTATATCTAACCTGAACTTCCCCTGTTTAAGTTACAACCTCGTCCTCTCACTGCAGTCCCTGATGAAGACACTTCTTCAGCTTCCACTCTTGCTTCACACCTCCAGTGGAAGAAGGAGCTCTTATAAAAGTATAGCTATACTATCTTGGGAAAATAAAATGCAGTCACGAGTTTGTTCACACCATTTAGCAGAGCTGTGCTCTAGAAAGATGGGTGTTTAGCTCTACAGAGCTGATGCAGAGGAAGCATGTACAGGCTATCTTGTAAAGCTGCTGGCATTCCCTACTGTGGGTGCAGGCATGGGTTTACACCCCAGGCAGAAGATTAACACTGACTTCTATCCTCAGTTTCCCACTGCCTTCTGTGATGCCTGCTCACCCAACTGTCCCTCCTCTCCAAACATCTGCAGTGATAGACTGTGCTTGCCCCTCCTCACCATGGCAAAGGGGAAGAGACAAGCAATCTGTCACTGACAGCTTGTCTACGTGACAAAGCAGATGGGTTTAGCTGGAGCGGAACTATGTTTACATTGTTCTGTGTGCAATGGGACTAGTGTAGCCAGGTTTCCTATAGATATACCTTCCTGTTCCCCTTTCCTATGGCAATCATCCCAGCCCCTTACCAGTAGCCCTTATGACATACTTCAAAAACCATAAATCCCCTCTCTGCTGCAGCTCTTTTCCTCCCCTTCGTCCCTGTCTGTCTCTTCCTCTTCCTCCTTCCACACATCCTCTGAGATGGACAAAGGGAAGCTTAGCTAGGGTGCTAAGTGCACACGTGCTGGTTGCTCTCTCTGGCTTGCCTGCTGGCCAGATATGCAGTGAGCTCATGCTGCAGCTCTTCTCTACAGGAGTGTTATTCTGAAACCTCCACCTCTAAATGGCCATTAACCGTCAGGAAAATGGGAGCTACTTAATAATCGTGACACCTCTTTCCATCTGTAACACTTGTGTGAAACTGGGCAGGAGCTCCTGGGAGGGCCACCTGAAGGATGGTCCAACTGAAATATATCACAGTCAGATACCCCTTTAGGAAATCTGGCTAAAAAGAATTAATATAGCAGAAAGGCATCATTATTTTTTTTTTCCCCATGGATATCTACTGCAATCAGAACTGTCAGAGTATATATGATTAATATTTATAGCAAATGACTATTGTTCAGTAGTTTCACTGGAGGGGGTCACACATGTTTTTCAGTAGTTATAAATCCTTTCAATGGAACAGCTTTTAAATTCATATCAAAACAGAGCCCACTGAATGGCAAATATCCCTTAGCTGAAATACTTACAGACACAGTTGATAAGTTTTTGCAGACAAAAGGTAAAAAGAGTCTCTAAAAATGTAACATTATATCAGAAAATAATATGTGCTGACTGAAAGAGTTTCTCTCTTGCCCTTCCTGTGACTGTGCAAATCAAGAGAGAACAAGGAAACAGCTGGTCAAACACAGATGAATCAGAGTGAAAAAGCACACAAACAGAGATTAGAGATTCCGGGTTTGCTACAGAACACCAGGACCGAAATCCTCTTCTTTCAAATAAGGCACAATGAGGAAAGGAGGAAGGTCTCCTGCATGAAACACCTGTAAAACTTACTCCCATCAAAGGCACAATAATGTGACAGACATACCGTCTTCACTGGTGTGGGGCTCTGTACTAGCATCCTGGTCCACCTCCTCTAACGTACCATGTTCGCTGTATGGGCTGTCACTGAAGGGAAACAAAAGGTTGAGCAGAGAAACACGTATCAAAAATATGCCACCCCAAGAGATTATTTAAACTTATTCTTGCAATGTTATAAAGTTATGGGCAACATAAGTCTTGTGACATCCTATGAATACACAGTTACTAAAGAAGCCTACACACTCTCTTTCAAACTACACCTTCAGTAATCAAGAAGTTTCCAGAATCTTTGAATCCTTTATAAAAAGTATGTGTGTGCTGCTAGGAGAGTGTCCTGGTTTCAGCTGGGATAGAGTTAATTTTCTTCCTAGTAGCTGGCGCAGTGCTGTGTTTTGGCCTAAGTGTGAGAATAATGTTGATAACACACTGATGTTTTAGCTGTTGCTGAGCAGTGATTACACACTGACAAGGCATTTTCTGCCTCTTAACCCCAGTGAGCAGGCTGGGGGTGAACAAGAAGCTGGGAGGGGATTCCCTTTGATCCTACCTGACCAAAGGGATATTCCATGCCATATGATGTCATGCTCAGCAAATAAACTGAGGGGAAAGCTGGCTGGAAACTGCTGCTCGGGAACTGGTTGGGCACTGATCTGTGGGTAGTGAGCAATTGTATGTAACTTGTTATGTATATTCTAATTCTTCTATGATTGTTATTAATGTCCTTACTATTTCCCCTTCCATTTCTGTACTATTAAACTGTCTTTATACCAACACATGAATTTTACTTTTTGTCCCTGTTCTCTTCCCCATCCCAGCAGGACAGAGGGGAGTGAGTGGCTGTGTAGTGCTTAACTACCTGCGGGTTAAACCATGACAGAGAACGGAGCAGAGGGAAGGCTTCATAAGCTGAAATTTGTTAAGATGGTTCATGGCCAGAGAGCCAGCTTCCTACCTGGCAGTGTGCTCTGCATAGTACACCTGGAATTCCTGGCTCAACACAAGGGGAGCTCACTCCACAAAACGTAGGGAACCTCATCACGATCGCCTTTGCTTCATGAATTTTTATAGCTAGCACTTTTCCATGTGAACCTGAATGTTATTCTCATTTCTCTTCATACTTTTATTGTGTGCAAGAGTAATTCTGTATCAAAGGAGTTTTCCAGACAACCAGCCTAATGATTTTGTTAAGGAGATAGAAGGGTAATATTCTGACTTACCAGTAGTCATCTCCAGCCATACATTTTTCGTACACTGGGCCATCAAGTTCTTTAGCATCTGGAAAAATAGCCTCATGATGGATGATGATAGTTTTGATTATCTCATTCACGTGTGCCTGACAAGACACCTGGTCTTGTATGTCTGGAACAGGCATCAGGGTTGGCCCAAAACAAATGGCCAGGTTGTATGGATCCATCATGTTTTCATCACTGTACTGAGAAAGGCTGTTGTAATAGAAAAATCAAGAAAAATTGTCTTTTCCTCCATGACTAACCTTATTCTGGAGAAACCTCATTTTCCATCGCAACTTAGAGATTTCCTGTTCTTCTTGACACTTAACCCCACATAAAGTAACAAAACAAAAAGGGAGTCTTCTTCAAGAGGCTATATACATTATAAAGTGAGTTTATAGCACATATATGTATTTACATGTATGTATGTGTTCTCACACTATTGTATTTAGTGTATGCCAGCCTAAAGGGCTAATGTAAAATGCATTAGCTGCTGCTGCTTCTATCTCATTATGTTTATCCTTGGAGGCCCAAGTGGACTGGATGCTAAGTGGATATACATGCCTTGACACAACTCTTCCATCAACTGCCTATATAACTTAGGAAGACTGAATTTTTCTTCTGGAGGCACCACAGTGCGGCTGTGGATTCTCTGCCCTTTGGGGTTCTGGACTGGACAAAGCCTGGAACAGCTTGATCTACCATCAGAAGCTCTGAGCAGGATGCTAGAGCAGGTGAGGCATGCCATGAGGTCTGATGACTTCATGTGGCCAAGCAGGCATAACTGCATACGCAAAAAGCAGAATTGGATTTGCAGAAAGTCACACTATGGGAATGTTTTCTCCTGTGGATGCAACAAGACAATTTGGAGGTAGTAAGGGAGTCAGCCTGCTTTTTGAATTGCATTCCTGTGGAGAGCACAGATGTAGTTAACATGACTGTGTAACAAGTATAGCCTCCTAGCTCTGGTCAGTCTGTATGTCTAAGTAGAGGACAAGCTGTGATATAAGCCTTCAAGACATTCACACAGCGTCATTTCTGGGGGCTGAATTCATGCTTCAAAGGAATGGTTATTTTCATAACACTTTAGATCTCTTCCCCTCTTTACTGCTTGAAAGTGGTTCAGAAATTACCAGAAGAAAGGAAAATGGAACAGCTGTGAAAACGGAACAGCACACACACGTAACCTGGCTGCAAAGACCCTGTTTCTATAGGAACAGACAAGATGGATGAAATGGGGAAGGTCACAAAGACAGAATGCATCAGCAGAGGGCAAATTTAGGACCAAAAAAAAAGAGGAAAAGAGGAAAAAGGCAACATGACAACAGATACAGTAGGAAACAGACAACATGGCAGCTAGGACGAGGGCAAAGTACAGGAAGCAAAATTTTCAGTGAAAACACTGGAGTCAGCAAACCCAGAGAGGGCTGTGAAAGACCAGAGGATGAAACACAGTGCAATTGCCCAACCTGTCCTTTATTTTCTGAATGAAGAAAACAAAGAAGTTTCTTCTGGCATGATGAAGACACAAACACCACTTTCCCCTTCTGACACAAACCTCCTTCCAGCAGCTGCCTGTGCTTTGCAATGTGAGAACCAAGCTACTTTATGTATAAGCAGACACACTGGCTGTATGGCCTCTATACTGCTTGCCCTTGTAGCAGAATACAGAAGCAGCAACACAAAATCTCAGCCTGGTGGCTGACAGCTCGTAGCACCTGTGCTGCTTGAATATACTGCTTATTTTTATCGTCAGGAGATTGAAATCAGCTTGAGATAAGGAAAAAAAAAGAGAATATTCTGCTTTCAAATGGCATAAGCTATTTTTAATGCAGTTACAGTTTGTGTTTGTTATTTTTCTTATGAGCTTTAATACTGTAACATAGTGTAGCCTGCACTCTCCATGTCAGACAACACTTTAATCTGTCTTCTTACTACTCCTCCTCCTCAGTTTTGGACAAATGGAATTTTAATTTGAATGAAACCTGGTGGTTTCCTTCTATTTTCATTGCCAATTAGAAAATCATATTTTGTGCTAAATGGAGCTTAAATGTAAATTCTACATAAAGTATGAATAAACCCGAAGAACTTCAATGCAAGCAGAGGAAGGCAGATCAAGATACTGTACCGAAGGGAATTACAAAGCACTTACTGGTTAAGGAAGGCGAAGAGGTATCTCATCACTATAAGGACCGACCTGGGCAAAGTAAGGAGGAGTTTGCGGATGTTAAGAGCCCTCTCATAGAGATTGTCTATTCCTGCAATCAGAAGAAAGTATTTTAAGTCCCCTTTCATATGATGGTCTAACATAGCATTCAGTCGGTCTATTCAATTTACTTTGGCTCTATCATCACACATCCCTAGCCAATATCTTCTCATTTTGGCCTATTAGAAAAATAAGAGTTAAAAGTCCTCCCTCTCATTAAATCCACAGTGTTTAAAAAGTAACATTTTCAAACATAAGAAGTTACAAATCTGCCTAAGTCAAACCCTGGCCACTTGCTGAGCTGGACATCTCACAAACCCACAAGGCCTCAGGGAACCAAGGAAAGATGTTTGCCATCAGTCTCAAATACAGATTCATTCTCATTACTTGAATGTTCATATCAGATGTAATACTCCAAACACTGAGCATCTCTAATGAGTTTTCTTCATCAAATGTCCAGCTGTAACTCTCAGAATGGCAAATTAGATGTGTAAGCAGTGTTGTGGGAGATGCATTCTTGTTTCAAATGAATGGTTATTTGCATAAAACACTGTTTGGTTTATGGTTTTACAGTGTGTAAGCAAAAAACACAAAGATTACATGTATTTTCCCAAATGATTTTATAGCAGTCCACCAAAATTCTTTTGAAGCCAGCAAAACAAGGTAAGCTTAATAAAAGCACAACTTCCTAATGTCTTATAATAAGGATGCATTATCTGTCTTCTATGTTGGTCAGAAAGATTATGTAGCTGCAACTGGGGTAGTGATGGGATAAAAGTGCAAGTTGTTTTTCAAAATATGCAATGTATCACTGCTTTACTCAATGTGCTGTCTGTGTAAATGACACTGTTAGAAACAACCTAAAATTTCAGCAATGCTTTTTATGTCAGCCAAGAAAGAATGCTGCCATTAACAACATCTAGGGGGAATCTCAGCAAACTACATGAGAAATACTGTCCAGTGGCACTGAAATGGACATTGAGAAATTTGGAAATGAGCAACAGGAGCTGATTCCAATAGCTGAAAAGCCAACTTTACCACAAAACATGGTATTTATGAGCACATACTTAAAAACAATTACTTACATACAAATGTTCTACTGTCAACAGAGTTCCCGGTGTTTATTTGTGCTCTTTGGTACGGCTATTTCTACCAACCAGCATTTATTTGTAGATGCAAAATATGTGTTGACTTATGGCTCTTAGAATAACTGGTGTCTTCTAATTAGTACTTTGGTACCAAGAACTAAGCATAAGCAGAGCATGTCTGGCAGCAAGACTTCTGTTTGCCATGCAGAAGTGCTGGAGTGCAGTAAGAAATGTCGATGTAGTAAACTGGGGGGGTGGAATATGGACTGTGGTACCCACTGCAGGAGCAGCAGAGCAGAACTGCTGAGGGAGGTAAAAACCCATTCCCTGGCAGAGCAGCTGAAGGCTGGAACAGTGGTCCTGGTGAGCTGCCACAGAGCTGGTAGGGAAGAGTGCTGCTGACAAGTTGTATAATTTATAACCTAATGAGTCACCTAAACTGTAGCTGAAAATCAGTTCAAGCCGTTACACTTTTCTCAAGTGGAGTATGGGATTTGATATTTATTTTTATGTTTCTGTTAAATCTGGACTGCATGAATCAAGAAGTATTTAGGTTCCTGGTTAAGAACTGGAGTCCATGGCAGGATGGGCTAAGCCTGTTTGCACAGTGAGGATTCACAGAGCAACCACAATTCTCCTCTCCCTTTCCAGTGCATACAGCATCTTGGAGACACCAATGCTACATACCCTCACTGCCGTTCTACACTGCCCACAGACACCAACTTTAGTGCAAGGCCTTTCTCCAGCTGCTAAACTAAACCACTGCCAATGGAAGAAGCCTGCCTGTTATCAGTTAGGGCACCTTCTGGATCTCTGGCTCAGCTGACCTTCCCCCTGACAAGCCTGTTTGCAAATCTCTCTAGACAGAGTTATAAGTCTGGGTGGTTTTCAGCCTGTGTGCGTGTGCACAGGTAGATTTTCTATGGAGTGGAGCTGAAGGAGGAAGGTCCAAAGGCACTTTGGTTATGCTTTTCAATAGTACTGTCTCAGCAGCACTGCTGTGCAACGCTGTGGCACAGCTCCTCTCCAGCTTTTCCACTGTGTGTGGGACGCGGAAAGCAGGGGGGAAGTTGTAACACAGCACCAGGACCTGCCATCTGCATTACAGCCTTTGCTGGCTAATGCCTTGTGCTGCAGACCTGACTCTTCCAGCCAGTTCTGGAGACAGGCCCTGGACCAGGTTCAGTCATCGATGAACTCAAATCAGACCCAAGAAATGCACTGGCTGGGCTCCAAGCGTGTCCAGCGGCTCCTTCCAGCACTGTGCTGCCTGTCTGGATGCAATAGCTCAGTCCAAACTAGTGAGCTAAACCAGGATGGGCTATAGCCTTGAACACCAGTAGGCAGCTACCACACAGTACTCGTCACACTCTTCAACGCGCTTGCGGTCCGTGCCAACTACAACTCTTGCAAGCAGTTCCTAGACATGGTTCACAAGATGCATGAGCCAGGAACTGGTCCCAGTAGGCAGCACAGGCATGCACAGTCGGTCCAGAGAGTTTGGCTGTATGACCATGTGTTGAGCTATCCCAGCTCCCCTACTAGGAGCACAATCAGTACTAAGTACTAGCAGGCCACCTCTGTACCGAAGCACTTACAAGCTATACATTGCTGGAATAAGGTGTGTGTACTTCTAATACCTTCCCAGTAACCCAGTCCCAGTCTGCACGAGAGCCCTTTTACTGAAAATCCAAACTACAGCCAAGTGGAAAATTTATGTGCTTTCCATGATTTCCTCATTTTTCTTTCTCAGCACTGATTTGGTTTAAAGGAGATAGGTAATAATGTGATGTATTAATGTTACGTATTTGCATGCTGCTTTTAAATTAGGAGCCAAATGTCATAATTTCTTGTGTGTATGCAGTGTATATCTGGGTATGTAGGAAAGAAGGAGTGAATATCGAGCAATCTTTCTGCATCCAGGCAGAAAGAATTAGCAGCTCCGCTGCTTCCCATGCAGAGCAAAGAGAAAGCATTGCTCTGCCTCTACCAGCTTTGCTGAAGAGAACCTCAGGGCAGAATGGCCATCGAAGCTACAAGCTGGCTGCTGCAAGGAATCACTCGTAATCCCCACCCTGCAGAAAGCTAGCTGCATCCCCCATTCTCACAGCAGCTTCTGTTGGAGGCCTTCTTTTCATTACTCTGATTTTCCAGAATTGTCATTAGCCCTACCTCAGCACCCGGTCAGGTATTACCCAGGTCTCAGCTAAGAAAGCTGATGTGCTGATGTTACATGACTTTTTCTAATAGTGCAATTAGCTACCAAGCAGAAATAGAAACCAGGGGATTTGAAAACTGACTCATTACTGTAATGATGAGACTCACATTCTCAGACATAAGCAACAGGACAAGCCTCTGGCAAGGCCAAGCACACTGAGAACAAACGTGGTCTTCCCATTGAGGAGTGAGGGAGGGAAGGGAAATCTGTGTGAAGGACATGTGAATATCAACCGCAAATCAAGACTACCATCAGGTAAATATCACACATAGGAACGGTTATTGTTCTGTAGTTCCCAGTTCTCAGAGCAGAGCACAACTTCAGGAGCGCTGCTCTGACATAGCTGCCTTCCAGACCCATCTCAGGCATGGGGGTCAAACCCACAAGCCAGCCAGACAAGAAGGTGTTTGGTATGGGAACACTGTGCTCCTGTCAAAGCAGAGCTATAGCACAACACAGAGGACACGAGACATTTGTGGGGTGAAATAAGAGAAGAGGAAGAGGGCAGCTTCTGGGATTCATGACTACAGTGCTCTGTGGAAAAGAGGGGCACGTGTCCAGAACTATTCATGCATTTTTATCAGACAACAATGGAGCAAAGCACCCTAATAATAGAAGGAGCTTGGTTTTCTCTGAGTCCATAACACTATCTAGGCACCTAAGCACCAGAGGTGCCTGGGTTCTACAGAGCCTCCACTTAGTACTACAAAGAATGAAAAGGAGAAAGCTCAGAGGACTCTTCAGAGGTCATTTAAGTCTATAATCTCACCCTTTGACTTCACCTTAATCACCTCTTAGAGATGTCTGTGCAACCTGTTCATAAAATCCTCCAAAGAAGCAGATCACCTTCACAAGAAGTTCTGTTGCAGTGCAATTCTGCATTGGTCCTGGAAAAGATTTATTCACTGATCTCCCATGGACTTCCTTTGCAAACACTTCTTGTCCTTGAACTGGATGAGTGAATCTAGATGAGACTAATGTCGTTGCATAAACGGAAGAACTACTCATCAGCTAGCTGCCTCTTTGCCAGCCATGGGCTAAGGACCAGTTCTCAATAGCATGAGACAGGCATAAATCCTAGCTACTCAAGCCTTAAAAGGTGTAATCTTCAGCCTCCAAGAACACTGGAACCTGTTCTGGAGAAGCGGTGCCACCTTTGCTTACTGCAGTGACACAGAATCAGCGAATGCTCACTCTCTCTTCCATGAGATGTGACACATTTTAACCACTTCTGAAGTTTTTGCAAATGCAGAGTCTAAAGTGGAACTGATCAAGTGAACAATCTGCCCCGGAACAGTAAAGGAAAACTGAGAGGGAAGAAAACACAGCTGAAGCCTGTGTTTCCCACTGTGTTTACTGTGTTTCAGTTAAACAGGTTTAACTTCAGTTAACTTCAGTTAAACAGGTTTAACTTCAGTTAAACCTGTTTTAGTTAAAGAGGTTTAACTGAAGCCCCCAAATACAAATGAAACAAAACTAAATTATAAACGAAGACAGGGACACATTCATCCTAAATAACATCAATACAACATAAGTTTAAACTTTAATTAAGGAATAATCCTGGAGATGGAGAGCGTAAAAAACAAAATAAATATTCAAATACACAAACGCAGCATTTTGATGATGGAGACCAAAAGACTTTTGGAAGAGAGCAATTGCTGGTGGTTCTGAAATATTTTGGGCCAACTGCACAATCGGATGCCTTTATCACCCTGCTTTAGTGGAACATTCTACAAAAGCACTGTGCTTTTCCTGGCCTCTCCTGCACTGGTGGTGAGACACGGCTAGTCAACAAGGAGAAGATTCAGGATGGGAGCAGTGTGAGCTCAGAAACATGAGTTCTAAACTCTGTGTGTTCTGCCATCCTCTGTTAACAGACAGCCCCCACGGCCAAGCTCAGTAGTAACAAAAGAACTGCTAACACTTGGCAAAGGGAAGATAAAGATATTACTGATCAGAACATGTGGAAGGAGAAACCTTGTGTCAGCAGTGAATGAACCCTGCTACACTAACACCCAGAGCTGTGCAAGCCAAGCATATTTCACAGGCAAAGGTAACACAAAGAAAGCAGACAATGGTACAATGAAAAGATTTCTTTCTCCCTTAGGACCACTGTTCTGAAGGATAAAATCCAATGTGGTTATCTCTGTGTGGGGGTCACTCACTACTTTCACTTGGCGCGGTGCTTACTAGCAACAGAGTGAATGCCTAATGTATATTTTATGCACCCGCTGAGCATCAAATGGGACTGAGTTACTTGCAGATGTCATTTTTATGGTCAATTCGCAGATGACAAGTAATCCACATGTATATGTATTACTGCTGAATTTAACAATTTGTGCCTCTTTCTACTTTGGTAGATGAGTCCAATCCAACTCAAAGATACGTATGTATTAACTCAGCAATGCCACTCAATGCTCTAGAGATCTACTTAAGAAAGCATTACAGGAGGACAAACACAACTCCACTGTGACTTAGGGAAGGAAACAGTTGTCATTTTGTTGAAACTTTTTCAAGAGGAGTTGACAATTCAGAATAGGGCTTTTTACTTTTTAAGTAATGGGCAATAGTCTGGAAAAGCAATAAAATAGTTTCCTTTCATAACATTTATACCTTTAGGGAAGTGGCTACAGCTGTCAGCGAAGGACTAAAATGATGAAAATCAGGAGGAAGAAAGATGTAAGCTTTCACCCATCTTGGCATCTTTGTATATCAAATTTAAGGCAAGGGAGATGAAACCATGAAGAATTATAATGACCTGAGCAGAAGCTAAGCAGTTTGGGTAGGTGAGATGCGTCTGTGGCTGCACTGCACGGTGATGTATGTAAAAATGAACTGTAATTCATGTGCATAAGAACTCAACATCATGAGAGGAACTGCAGGGGCCCAGCAGTAATTGTGAATTATAGCCAGCCCTAAGCGTAGCTTCAGTACCTCCTGCCTTGATGTAACTCCTGTTTCAAGTATTTTGCTCGTGTTGGGCCCAACCTCTTTCTACAAAGGGACAGAAAGAAGTGCAGTACAACATTCCTCCCTTACCCCAACCTTCTTTTACCCCCTGGATTGTCAACTGCTGTGAGCACCAACAGTGGCCACTCCTTTTGCTGACAGCATACAATTATGGCCCATAATCAGATGGATTCTTTACATTCTGTCCTAACTTTCATGCTTGCTCTGGAAAAGTCATAATTCACCCCAAATTTTATCTAAAACAGTTCATAAACCCAAACAGAACACTACTGTTCTCATGAGTCTCATTAATACAAATTGCCCTTAAAGTCACAGTCATGTTGCGCTGTTTCCACTGTATTTACAAAAGGGAAAGCATTAAATCACAATGCTCTATTTCATTTGGAAAGACATGCATAAATGCAAAGGAATTCCTCAGTGGCTATACTGTGGAAAGGTTCATTCTGCAGCTGTAGCCTCAATTATGCTTGACATCCATAACTAAGTACTTCAGTTTCAAGGGGTTTTTCACTGCCAGCGTTGCATTTCCATATAAAATGTGTGACATTCTGCCCTTTTACAGTTTTATGTGAACATTAACTTTATGAATTTGCTTTCTGCCTCCCCCCTTCTACAACAACTTCTGCCAGTGATTAAAAAAACCACAGTGACATTTATCTTGAAAAGCTATTTGAACACAACTTAGTGTTTATTCTTTTCCTCACTGTCTACCAGACAGTGAATGCAATATGAATTAACATATTTAAACCCCCTTAATTAAAAATGTGAAAGCTTTCAGACTTTACATATCAACTGTGACCTATACAAGTTACAATAATGCGTGTTCTCATAGAGGAAAGGGAGCCTGGCCCTGCTCCCATTGTCATGAAGAGCAATATACTTACTATGTGAGGCCAAATGAGTACAGAAAAAGAAACTGATGCAACTATGACAGGTTCAGCGTCTGAAGTGGGAGAAAAATCTTGCCCAGACTGTCTTCCTTTTTGGAAGATATAGGAAGCTTTAAAGTTAAATGATAGCAATGGAAAGGATCTTTGAGACAGAGTTTTTGATAGTACATGCCAAGGAGGTGCTAAGTGTGACAGGTAGTCTGCTCTGAAATGCTTGTTGGTTTTTTGGTTGATGTTTTTTCAGTGTTATTCCCTGGAAGCACTGAATCGCTCAGCAAAGCACACAGACTAGGTACACAGCTGTAAAAACACTCCACCTCGGGCTTTGCAGGTAATCAGAAGACGCAGACACACAGCCCACTGTTCCCCTCATGTGGTTCTGGGGCTGCTTGTGGGGGCAAGACACAAGAGCTGCTTCTTTCTCTACTCACATCACGTTCAATCCCCTCGCTGTAACAACACAAAGCAAACTCACCCCAATGTGCTCAAAGAGAAAACTGCTTTTGTTCTGCCACCTTCCAAACCTCTCTTCCCCCTGCTAAAGGAAGGCACTGACATGCCATTTCACTGTGCCCCTAATGATAACCTTGTGGAAAATGAACCAAACAACAATATAATCCTCC
Source organism: Psilopsiagon aurifrons (assembly GCA_025447955.1). NCBI lineage: Eukaryota > Metazoa > Chordata > Aves > Psittaciformes > Psittacidae > Psilopsiagon > Psilopsiagon aurifrons. Next base: position 10,316 of record JAOEHY010023744.1, on the reverse strand, counting down.
CCTGGCTTCCTCCAAAACCTGCCAGAAGCAGATCTGGGACTCTTAAAACACCTTATCAGGAAGAAATTTTCTGCTTTCTCCTGTAATAGCAATAGCAGAAGTCAAACTTAGCAGAACTACTCAGTCATTACACCTCGTTTTGACAAGCTGCCGTAGAGATGATAAACCAGCCTCAGAGAACAGCCAGTCTAAACCAGGATCAGATGGCAACACCTCTTTCCAAATAACTGTCCCATTCTAAAATGTTACTGTGAAAAGCAGTGACTTTGTTCCAGACTATTGGTTATTACTGACTTCAGCTCTTTTGAAAGAAAATAATCTGTTGCCTCCCTTAGACATGCAATAGTTTGACATTCCCTAAGGAAGCTAACACTTAATGCTAGGGATCTGGTATTCATCAACCTTTTTCTTAAAGTTCTCAATAACGAAAGACCATTTAGGGATAACTGAACTGGATTTCTCTCAGGCAGTGAGATGCTGGTGATCTCTCACACGTGCCATGTGAACTTCTACCCCTCCTTCCAAATACCCTGCTCTGCCTTCAGAAACTTCAATGGCAAATGGAAACTCTCTGAAATTACTCAAATTCCTCTTCTTGGAACACAGTTAAAAGGTTGCTTTGAGCAAGTATTTTTGTATCTCCAAAGCACTCACTTCTACAATTTCTGCCAGCTGAATACTCATTCTTGGTATTTTACAATTCTCTTTAAAGCTCTACTACACAGCAGAGTGCAACACCATCTCCACGCACAAGAAACTGCATTTACATTTTTCTCAATGCGTCGTCAAACTAATAAAGTCATAGAGAGATCCAACGGCCACGATCTGACACCAGAAATTTGGAGAAGGAAATCTGGTACAAATGTTTAATGAAGAAAGTGATTAATCATTTGAACAGCTTATCCAAGAATGCGGTAGGTTTTCTGTTAGACGAAGCCATTAAATCAATACATTTTTCCAGAAGACACGCTTTAATTCATCCAGAAGTTATGGAAATCAGTGCAGGATTATTAGGTGAAGTTCTATCATCCCTGTCATGCAGAAAATCACTCAGTCAAAATGATCCTGTCTTAGATTTCGATTTTTCTGACTCACAGACATTTTCTGGGCTGTGGCATCACAGCCAACTAAAGCTGAACTCAGCCAGAACCAGGATTATGCTTCCTAAAGAGACAGTGTCTCCCTCAGCATCCGGGATCAGACTGTTAAACTGTGGTTTTGAGGTCCTTTGGGACTCCTCAGTACCATCAAGTCTGTGAATAGCAACAGCTGTGGAAAGCCCTGTAAAAAATGAAACACAAAACACTGCACATAGCCCAGGTCACAGGGATCCATGTATTTGTAACCTCCAGGCTGAACTACTGCAATCCTCCCTATGAGGGAAGGAAACCACAGATGTTGAGGTCCCCCAGCAGGGACCGAAAAGCCCATTTAACGGCCAACCCAGGACACTGCACACACCAGTCTGTGGTCCTACCTGCTGGGCTGGGATCTCTTTGCCAAAGTAACACAGTTTGGAGAGCACCTGCCCTAATTAATATCCCAAAGGTCTGTCCCACCACGTTACCTGTGAAACTGCCTCTTTCTCCATTTGGCTAATGCAGGCAAGCTATAAAGGAAGGGTTGCAAGGAGGAAATTCTTTCACAAAGTATGTACCTCTGACTACTTCCACTGGACCCACAGAGAACAGTAAGCCTATTGATGGTTGGCTTGGCCTCACCCCTCCTCAGCATCTGGATGGATCTGTGAACTGGAAGAGGTTTGTACATGCCAGAGCAATTCACTCATCCACTGAGAACTTCCTAAATTACTACAAACCTCTTTGTGCCCAGCTATGAACACCAGCAGCACACAGACCCACGCGATGCTCCTCCAAGGCATCCCATTACAACTTGTGCGTTAGAAGACAGACTGGGCTCTTCCACAGGCAGCACTCAGCTGCTCCCCTCCATTCCTGGACTGAAGGGTTTTCCTGATAGTTGGATTGTGGGTTTTAAGCTGAGCACAACAAAGGTCCCAAACCATACAACGTCGAGCAGTAGGTGCTTATTAACCAGTGTGGACTCCAAGCTGTGGGGCATGAAAACCTTTGTGGAAAGTAATGTACTCTGTTTACATGATCGTGACTTCACCCCCTTCTGTCTGCCCCAGTGCACAGAGTAAAATAATAACGTGTTTAAATTTAACTGTCTCTTGTACACCAAGAGATATTCTTCCTGCCCTATTAAACAAAGAGTTTTACTGTACATTAATCCCACTGGAAAAAGGGAACAACCACAGCTGTGAGTATGACCAATGAGTGACCCAGACTGTTACAGATGGCAAACAAATTGTGTCAGAAAAATCTGTGAAGTTGGCTCTTTTTTCAGGCCACTACTGTATATATGAAAGTAAAACTCTATTGAGAGAGAAACAGAGATTTCTACTTACTGATACAAGAAATCAGATCATTAAATCTTTCCTTAGGAAAGACGGGATTTTCCAGCCCTCGGAAATAGAGCTTCAGTACTCCAGCAACTGAGTTAATGTCATGGTTGCTTTGGTCATCTGCCAAAGGATTTTCACCTTAAAAAGTAAATAAAGTGAATGAAACACATGCAGGAGCATTCTTGCATGCAACGTTTTTAAAAGTGAGTGACACTTTGGGGTTTTTTTGGTTTTAGTGTGTGGGAGGTGGCAAGGCAAGCATTCAAGTAAGATAATAAACACTGACTTAGAAATCCCAGGCTATGATTAAACTAAAACGGCAGCCTAACTAAAGCTTCCTTTAAAATACACAACCGAGTGATCTCTTAGGCCCAAACCTCCAACCAGGTATTTTGAGACATGTTGCGATTTACAGCTAGCGAAAGAGAAACGCCAAATGTTCTTAACTGAATAGGCTTTTGCAGACTGTTCTTTGACAAACTGAGTTAGATAACTCTCCAAACTGGAAATCTGTCTTCATTCTGAAAAATTAAAACATTCAGGAATATGTGTGCCCATTTTGTGAAAACACTCTTTAGAAACTGGAACCCTGAACCGAAACATCAGCCATGACTGACCCACGTGTCACTGTAAAGACTTAAATCTTTGTTCTGAAAAGCTTTAAAATGAATGTATCTTCCAGAATAACACTGGAATAAACACTGGGATAAAATACTGTTATTATTCCAGAATAACACTGGAATAAACTTAAAGGTAAACTTAAAAGCTGGAGAATAGGAGGATGTGGCTTTACTTAGCATGCAAAATGCGTCAAGTATTGTCAAAGCAATGTCAAAGATGAGATCAGGTTCAACAAGATATGCAACTAATCCTGAGGAGAAAAAATACTGTGCATGTTTCTTTCATGCTTTTAGTCACAAGACTTGCTGCTCCAAGGGTTTTCTCATTAGCAGATAATCTGCAAAAGCTCTTTCTGGAAATTAAAATCCCATCTTCTATGAGCCAACAAAAGGAATACAAAATCAACGCCCCCCAAGTAACTAACATTGTTTTACCCCAATTAGGGGATTGCTGGATCCCAGCTCCCCTCACAGAGCAATCCTAGGCTGGGTGTTGCAAGCCACTCTGTTTAAAATCCCTTTTTACTTCCCAGTATTTTTCCCATAATTCCTCCTCTGGGGCTGGAGTTTCCTTCGGGAATGAAAACAGTTGTTGAAAAAGGCACAGCTCTTTTACAGCCTGTACTCTCGTTGATTGTGATGCCAGTTTGGCAGAGGGACCAGAAGGTTGAGCTCTTGTATTCCAGAAGATCAAGTAACAGGTTCTCAAACCGTGTTAAGCAGTCTCTTGAATCTAATTAAAAACCATAACCTTCCATATCTGAGCATCTTGAAAACGAAATACAGACAAACTACTGTCTGCAATTTATCATTAACAAAAGACTGAAGCTTACAGTCGATTCGTGAGTCATATGCCTCATCTACATAAAATGCAAAACAACCTCATGCTCCTAGAACATAACAGGGGAAAACCATGTACATGTGTTCATTATACTTCATCTTTCAGCATATGACAGCACAAAGATTTAGGTGCAGTACACAAAGTGCATACAAACTGCTTAAACAGCCAAGAAAGGAATTAGAATTTGAAAGATTTTTGAATGTCAGATATTAAGGCGCTCGAATAAATGAAATGGCAATTACCTCTCTCAAATGAATTCTTAATATCATTGACTTCCACCTGGGAACCAGACACTCTAAAAATTCCCTGATGCTGAAGACCTGCAGCAAAGATGGGAGACAGCGGTGAGCAGTTTTCAAATTACTTTTGGTATCTGCTTTAAAAACAAAGCTGTGGAGGTAAACACATTATGTAAAAGATACACAAAACAGTCTGGGCAATAAGGAAATGATATAGGATGCTTCAGAGCTTACCATATAAATTGATAAATCTGATACAGCTTTCCACGATGAGAGGAATGACCTGTCCTGAATCCTGTAAAAATAAGAACAGAAAGAGTAAACTGCAGATTGGAAAGAGGAAAACTCCATACTCTGGACTGAATGTGAATGTGCATTTTCCTGTTCAATCCAGATGGACATACAGTGCTGGCAAAAAAATACAGAAGAAAAAAAAAATTTCTAACAGAGTTCTCTTCCCATGTAGGGACAGAGGGAAAGGAATGGGTGAAAAGAAAGGATTATGGTTCTTGGTTAAAATCACTGAATTGGGAAATTCAGAGACTTCATTCTCTATCTCTGCCACAGTATCTGGCTAACACTGTATGCGACATCTAAGCTCATGCACGTGTTTTAGATTTTTGAAGCAAAATGAGTTAAAGCAGTGAATTTGCTTTTTAAAAAGTTTATTATTAAGAATAATACCAAAGATGATCCCTCTGCATCCATTTAACTTACCTTTCTTTTCTTCATTTGCCCAGAGAAGCTGTGGCTGCTCTATCCCTGGCAGTGTTCAAGGCCAGGTTGGATGGGGCTTGGAGCAACCTGGTCTAGTGGAAGGTGTCTCTGCCCATGGCAGGGGCTGGAACTGGATGACTTTTAAGGTCCTTTCCTCCCCAAACCACTCTGTGATTCCATGATTCCTGGTGGAGAATGGACCTAATTCCTCAAGGTTCCCATTTTTACTCTGTGTTTTTGGTAACAAATATTGATCACAAACAGTTGACAAGTCCTTTTCTGGACCTGCTGGACTATCAGAAGTGTTCTTGTAGAAGAGACAGCAAAGGACACTGCATGGAGCACCAGGTGTCACCCTCCTGAACTGAGAGCATTCCTACATGCTCTGCTGATTCATGCATCCTAACATTGTACAGATGATTGCCTGGTATGTTGTTTCAGGCTGCTCTAACTAGTGGGTGATGAACTGTAGCCACTTTGAGCTGCGCAGGTGATTCAGCTGTCTCTTCCATAGGCACAAAGGTTTTGTGAAAGGGAGGTCACAGCCTGCATCTCCTTGCCTGCAACTGGTTTGATCAGTAATCAAAGGTGCTGGTCTTCACCATGTTACAGCAGCAGGTCTATAGCTACATCTCCAGTTAAGTAGAGGAGTTTCAATAAAGAAGTAAAAAAGCTTTTTTAATGGGAGGGGGAGAAGATGATGATAACAGTAATTTTCAGTGAGTTATTTGTCTTTTTCTTTTAAACTGTTGATTTTTTCAGAAGAACCATCACAGTCCTTCATCTGTGTGTTTTGGCACTTAGAAAAAATGGATGTTTTAACCCAAGCACGTTAATGACTACAAGTCATCAAATATCTATTAAAGACACAAATCGTATGATTAAAAACCATTGAGAGAAGTCGGTGCTCACACTGGATAAATGGCTGTTTCATAAATAACAGGTACCGTTGAAATTCTTGCCTTGGAAGCTGTAATTTTTCTTTCCAAATGAATTTCAAATAAGTGAGCACTCAGAAAACTGACTAATCCATTTGAAAGTTTAATATAAAACCAGTCTGTGCTACAAAGGCGTGAATTCAAAAGCACGCTGAAACTCAGAGTACACATCTCCTCTTACAAACCAGTCCTTCATTTTCATGCTCAATTACACTAATGGGAAGTTTATGAATTAAGCCCAAGTAGAAGAAAAGCCAACTACTACAAAAAGTTTGAAACATAACACACAGTGAAGCTAATGAAACAATGCACTTCCTGAGCTAACCTAACCCCTGACTGTCTGTGTACTCCATGCTGGTTTAGTAGGGCTTACAGAAGGCTGTGCTGCTAATTATGCTGTTTAAATTGTGTCTTATTTGCCTTTTAACTTAAAACCTGGCAAAGACTGGCAAGCCAAGAACCAGGAATGTCTGGACGAGCACTGTTTCTTTTGTTGTGTCATGATTCAGTAACAGCTGGATTAACCTTCCCCATGAAACAGGTCAGCTACTAAGCCCAGAAATACTGTCATCTTCCCCAACACTGAGCAGCCTGGCTCTCCAAAAAAACCCAGCGTATTATAAAACATGCACAACATGCACCCGTATCTCCAGTTAGTACATTGGTTCATGCAAAGAATGTAAAGCCTTGGAAAAGACAGTGTTTGCAGTAAGAAATTATAACAAAATAAATTATTTTCATATCTGATTTGGGAGGATCTCTTCAGAACATGCACAACTTCATGGTTAAGTAATTCCCTGAAATAATTCCCTAGAATAATCTAAACTAATTGGATTTTGGATCTAATGACAGGAAAATAATTTGTAGTAACAATCTGTGTTGGTGAAATGTCAAAAACAGTGACCCTACCACTGCTGTGAATTAAATCTGATGTGTGTAGTCAGTGAATGTATGTTTGGGACTAATTATCCTTCATTATGATGCAAAAATGTACCAAAAAGCAATTTTGTGCATTACTGTGTTTCACTAGCTGTTGTCTTTTTGTGCCTGTCAAACTAACTCATCCCTATCGGGGATGACATGGTCTTTGGGCAGGGATGCTTTCCTAGGTAGCTCCTACATTGGCAAACCTGTCATAAGTCTCCCAGCTTTCATTTCTTCTTTCCTTTTTAACAACTAATTATGCAAGACTCTCCACTCTCAAGTAAGCCCTGTCACCCACACTGCCATGCAACATAACCCTTTTCTCCGCGAGGGAAAATGACAGAGTACCATTTCGCTGTGCTTCTTTAATCCAGGGGCTTTTTGTTGTGGGAGTTTCTGCTCCTTTGCTTACTCTCATCCTTGAGTGAGAAACTGTTTATGGCATTAATCTCTTGCATCATGGGATGCTTTCCTGAAAAGTCTTTCTTTGCACCTCACAGCACCGCCTGCATAATAATAATGGCTTTCCCTGTAGTTGTACTAAGGATGGCTGAAAGCTCAATTCAAAGACACATAAACTGGTATGGTGCCACTGAGCACAGGATTTGCTCTGCAAAATATCTGCTGCTAGTTATATTGCACAGGAAGAAAAAAAATGTCCTTGTCACACTCAACCCATCTCACAGAGCTTGCAGTCAGGGATTTAATTCACTGCATCTATAAATGCATTGTTTTAAAGATAGATCTTATTACGATTTCTTTCCCTTAGCTCTGCCAGCTAGGGTCCAGAGGTACCAACTGTGATGGGCAGGAGCTTGTTAATGAATAAGGAATAGCCATCATTTAATAGTGTGATGACTCCAGAGTTGAGCTCTGGTTCAGTTTTGCCTGCTGTACTTGTACACTCATTTCTTAATGCAAACTTGTCCCTCCAGGTCTTTGAAAGAACTGATTTTGAGCCAGGCGTGAATGCAACCCGAGAGTGAGGCGGAGATGGTTCTCTTGTCACCAGAACTATACCTGATGTCTCGTGTGAGAGTTCCTTCGGCCTCGGCTAGAAGCATTATTAGAAATAAAAGTATGAAAAAGAAGAAGATAGTAAATACAGCAAAGATACAAGATCCAGAACAGCGGTGATCACAATTTCACACAATATAATAAATTCCTAAAGTCACAGGAAATCAAAAGCTGGATATCAAACCCAGGGTAATACTGCTTCTCCACAGGCTTTGAATAATGAATGTAATGAAAACGGCAAGCAGGAAATTGCGCTAAGTCATGGGATGCACCACTACGTTCTATCTTCTACATGATGCTAAGTTTCCTAATAAAACCAGGCTGCCAATACTGTCCCTACTTGATTAACAAAATCGTAGGGAGGCTAATGTGAGAAATGGATCCCCCTCTTTCCCTCTGACTTCAGGAAGTATTATATTGATCAACGGGGAAGGAAAAGAGCCCCAGGACAGACTTATACATAATGATCTGCCTCAGCTCACGTGAGGTGGTGACCATTATAGTAAGAAGTGTTGAGATCAGCCACTGGGGTGGCTGGTGCCAGTACCTTGATGAATGACTCCAAGTCACCATTAAACAACTTAGCACTATACTGTGATCGGGGTCTGGGCTTCCTGTGTTTCTGGGGCTTAGGGGGAAGATTTGGAGGCCTAAGGGAAGGGAATATGATTACTGAGAAAGGTCGAATAAAATCACACAATAAAATGAAATGTCTGTAAGCTCATGGCAAAACAACAGAACACTGTAAAGGGAAAAATAAGCAGAACTTATCAAATAAATACTTCCATTAAATTTAAATCTAACAGTGAGTAAAAAGTGGAGAAACCCCCCATTAAACCCACGTTACTTATGGATAAATGACATACTCTACGAATCCCTGCTTTGCAGTTTTACCATAAACATTTATTCCAAACACTGCACAATCGGAATGACCTTTGTTTTTGTTGTGGTCATGCACGAAATGTGCAGCAAGCACTGGAATTCATCCTGCCAGCTGCAGCAGAACACAGGCCACTCGAAGCATCTCTTATCAAGCAGAGAAGTTGCTTCATGCTGGAGAAGCTTCAAATACAAATTAGAACTGCTCAGCACACTCCTAAAATGCTTCAAAACCAACCCATCTGCATTTTCAGCTGGAGCCAGGAAGGTTAAACAGCTTTGGCCTTCCACATCCAACATCTCCACACAAGAAAAGAAACACCTTGCAAATTAGCTAAAAGAATGAAAAGAATACAATCAACTTGAAACAAATGAACAAAAGCAGCATAAAGCAACAACCTCCATAAAAGTAAAAGCACACGAAACTGTGGGCTGCAAATGCTTACCCAGCATTACACATGTGATGAATAAAACTGAGATTACAGGAAATAAATACTGCCTTCCAGGTCACAACTTAGTTTGTGAATGTCATGCCAACAGCTACATGCCAGCGGCTTCCCTAGTTCCCTGCACCAGCAGTTCAATGTTTCTACATGTTTTTCAGGAATTAGCAAAAATTGGGGTATCTCAGTGGAAACAGTGAGGACCAATAATGCCATGTGAATATTGAAGAGGGGGACTCGGTCTGTTTGGGTACTACCTGCTATTTTAGAATAATCTCTGAAGATATCCTCTTCCCTTATACAATTTAAATTGACCTCAAAGAACATTTCCATTTGCATGTTTTACAGTGTGGAAACTTAACTGAACCCTGGGCAACACACAGGTCCCAGCTGAAGTGAGGGAACTGGTGCTGAGGAACAGATGGGCAAGCTCTGTTCCCTGAGTGTTTCTTTCTCATAGTGACCAGCTGTGAGAAGATAGGAGGCAAGACAGTTTCAAGCTGCTCCCCAATTTTACTAAGGTAAAATCATTGCCTAAATCCATTATCTTCTTTCAGTTGCTTACACAGCAGGGAATTTAGGAAGATGGGAGCCTGAGGAGTCACCTGCTTTGGAGTCAAGAAGGAAAATCTTCTTCATTAGACATAAGCTTAAGCTTACTGGCTTCCATGCATTCCTGGTAGCATCTGGGGGCAGAGTTTAAGCCACAGGTCCCGCAATTAATGTCAGCAATTTGGAAGGATGCTCTGATTTGTTACTGCTTTTTAAATGGGGTTATGTAAGGAAAGGAAGTGAGTAAGTCCAACTTCACAGAGCCGAAATAGAGCATGGAGTAGTGGGAGAAAGGCTAATCTGAAGTCTGCGGAGATATCCCCAGGAATATGGGGACGAGGCAGAAGAAAGTATACAAAACCAAGTGATCTAGCAAAGGCAGAGTCAGAGCCAGATCCACATTTCTTATCTGGAGGGAAAGATTTTTTCTATTTATTTATTTAATTCAAAGATGGGGGGTGGTGGCAAGGGCGTTCCATCCAGGAAGTAAAAAGGAGGAAGAGAAGGCATTGAGCAAGGATGTATTGCACGGAAACGTCAGAGTAAGACTAGGAAAGCTGGCCCGTATGTTCCTGCTGGCACCAGCAACATCCACAGAATCATGGTGCCCATAACAGTGATAGGGCTGCATCAAAAGAAACGTGACCAGCAGGTTGAGGGAGGTGATCCTGCCCCTCTACTCTGCTCTCCTGAGACCTCACTTGGAGTATTGTGTGCA